>JAEMWC010000021.1:1902500-1995000 GCA_016490735.1 Pachyseris speciosa
TAGCGCGCGCTCGTGAACGCGCACATTGAAAACATGGCGGATTTCCCTTGAAATTGAGCCCTGTTAGTTGAAAAATGGCGATAGGTCAACAACGAGTATGGGCACCCCTCCTTTTTTCCAGTCATTCTAATCAACTTATCATAAGCTTTTTGTGAGAAAAGACTGATCTGATTTCTATGGCTGAAAATTGAATAAGTAAGGAAAATAGCAGATAAACTGTGGTCTTTTGTCTTTGAAGTTTAGTAACCATGTCAAGAAATTTGGTTCAAATATTTAATCAAGGATTCAGCTTGCTGTCTAAATCAAACTTGAAATGTTTATTTGTGTCCACATCATGTATGGACTATACTTTAATGCGTGTTTTCATAATTTTGGGTTCACAAAGATTTTACAACAACTGCAAATGCGTTCTTACAATAAGCATTAAATAATGCTAAAATAAGGCATATTCAATGCCTCACAGCTCCTAAATGAGCATGCCCCCCCCCCCCCCCCTTCTTTATTTCGAAATCGAAGTTCTCATATGATAAATATTGAGTGGACAAACTTTGAACAGAAATCTATTGTCATTTTTATTTCAGAGCAGTTACCTTAATGGCGTTAATATTAAAGCTTACATGTACACGCTTTTTAATCGCGTAGCTATTAAAAGACATGCTTATACCACTAACAAGGTTATAACGAATCACGACCTTACAATCTGGGCTTACCTTCAAGTTGTTTTCTTCTCTCTGTAAGAACATGAAAATGAGAGGTTAAAGTTTGTTACTGAGATTAGTACCGAAAGTTGTCTTATTGAATTAAGAAGGGTGAATCAGTAAACATCAAAGTAATCGTCACCCTCAAAAACAAAAAATAATAATACCGAGCCATAACTATTAAGGTGCCTAGAAATTCAAAAAGAAGGAGAAGTTTAAGCGCATAGACAACTCAAATAATAGTTCTAAGAAATTTCCATGTTATTGTTCAAACTGGGTAACTTGTCTCGCTCTTTTGAAACTTCAAGACATAAAATCCTTCCTGAATATAACCTATAAGACATAAGTGAGCTAATGTTTCGAGGCGCTATAACAGTTCATTGGGAGTAGCTCCCGCGCAAGACTGTTCAGTCGACTACTGCAGCAACATTGTCCAGTAAGATCAAAATAAAGTGACGTGACGTCAAACTACAAAGTGAGCAAAGACGCATTGATGGCTGAATCACTTTCGACTAGACCGGGCTTTACTAATCAATATTCATCAACTGTGACCACTGCAAACTACATGGTACTCTAATCTCAACCGAGCGACCGATCACTAAAGAAATTAAAGCTGTCTTTATGACTAAAAAGTCAAGAAAAACGAAAGTAAAAGCCAATGCCTAAAAAAGTACTTCCTCACAATCTGAACAAACTTATAACTGGAATTGTCGTAACAGTACCCCCTTAAGGTGATTCCTCACATTTGCATCGCGCATTCTTATGGCGCGCGCATAATTTATGGCGTCATTTAGCGCGCGCTCGTGAACGCGCACATTGAAAACATGGCGGATTTCCCTTGAAATTGAGCCCTGTTAGTTGAAAAATGGCGATAGGTCAACAACGAGTATGGGCACCCCTCCTTTTTTCCAGTCATTCTAATCAACTTATCATAAGCTTTTTGTGAGAAAAGACTGATCTGATTTCTATGGCTGAAAATTGAATAAGTAAGGAAAATAGCAGATAAAGTGTGGTCTTTTCTCTTTGAAGTTTAGTAACCATGTCAAGAAATTTGGTTCAAATATTTAATCAAGGATTCAGCTTGCTGTCTGAATCAAACTTGAAATGTTTATTTGTGTCCACATCATGTATGGACTATACTTTAATGCGTGTTTTCATAATTTTGGGTTCACAAAGATTTTACAACAACTGCAAATGCGTTCTTACAATAAGCATTAAATAATGCTAAAATAAGGCATATTCAATGCCTCACAGCTCCTAAATGAGCATGCCCCCCCCCCCCCCACCCTTCTTTATTTCGAAATCGAAGTTCTCATATGATAAATATTGAGTGGACAAACTTTGAACAGAAATCTATTGTCACTTTTATTTCAGAGACGTTACCTTAATGGCGTTAATATTAAAGCTTACATGTACACGCTTTTTAATCGCGTACCTATTAAAAGACATGCTTATACCACTAACAAGGTTATAACGAATCACGACCTTACAATCTGGGCTTACCTTCAAGTTGTTTTCTTCTCTCTGTAAGAACATGAAAATGAGAGGTTAAAGTTTGTTACTGAGATTAGTACCGAAAGTTGTCTTATTGAATTAAGAAGGGTGAATCAGTAAACATCAAAGTAATCGTCACCCTCAAAAACAAAAAATAATAATACCGAGCCATAACTATTAAGGTGCCTAGAAATTCAAGAAGAAGGAGAAGTTTAAGCGCATAGACAACTCAAATAATAGTTCTAAGAGATTTCCATGTTATTGTTCAAACTGGGTGTCTTTTCTCGCTCTTGTGAAACTTCAAGACATGAAATCCTTCCTTAATATAACTTTTAATACATAAATGGGCTAAGTGTTTCGAGGCGCTATAACAGTTCATTGCGAGTAGCTCCCGCGCAAGACTGTTCAGTCGACTACTGCAGCAACATTGTCCAGTAAGATCAAAATAAAGTGACGTGACGTCAAACTACAAAGTGAGCAAAGACGCATTCATGGCTGAATCACTGTCGACTAGACCGGGCTTCACTAATCAATATTCATCAACTGTTGCCACTACAAACTACATTATACTCTAATCTCAACCGAGCGACCGATCACTAAAGAAATTAAAGCTGTCTTTATGACTAAAAAGTCAAGAAAAACACAACTTAAAGCCAATACCTAAATCAAAGTACAACTGTGAAGACGTCGTGGATATGTAACCTTATTTACGATAAGGGGGATTAAGCCAAAGTGACTCGAGAAAACGGTGTTTTAACTAGTTTAAATGCGCAAAAACTCTTCCTGGAAAGTGTTTAAACAATATTTTAATACGTTTAAACGGCCAGCTTTGAGCTAGCTCTTATGAGCATCAGGTTTTTTGTTTTTTGTTTTGTTTTGTTTTGTTCATGAGCTTAACGCAATTTAACCTCGGGGTGCATATGTACATATTCGCGTTTGACTGAATTATCATTCAACATCGTGAGATATCGTGAGAATTAAAAGAATGTGCTCCTTTTGAAAGCTGAACAGGTTTCTGTCTTGTCCGTATGGTCGGACAAATATCTGGCAAAAGGACGATTTCGCCAAAACGAAGCCAGCCAAACACTGCAGTATTTCGGGGAAATTTGTTACACAAAGCTGTCGAACGAACACAAACGAAATTTGACAGATGCAAGTTAAGCTTTTTAGTGCCGGTGAAAATGCAACATTTGCCGTCGTTTTCTTATGGCGCGTATTTCTTATCAAAATTCAACTTTTCGCTCGTTTTACAAGTTTGGCATTCGCCTTTTCAATTGGACGTTCGTTTTATTCATTTCGACATTCGTTTTACATAAACAGCATTCGTTTTTTAAGACCGACATTGTTTTTACATAAAACAGCATTTGTTTTTGTTTTTTTTTTTTCAAGTTCTTCTATACCGTCCGTTCAACATTCGTTTTAGCGACGTTCGGTTTGGCGACATTCGTTTTGTTTTTTCGCAATGCACTGTGGGATTTGAAGATTTCCCGCCATGCAAGCATTCTCTGCTGCAGAGGGAAGATGTGTTCGATAGCGGTTAACGAGAAATTCGTTGTTTTGTAGCTTTTTGTTAGCATTTTTATCCCGGCCATGACTGCCCGAGATCGATTAGAACGGTGCAAAAACGTCCTTGAGCAGGTGGTGAGCGAACTGGAAGACAACTCCAGTTACAACTCATCCACGAGTCCCCCGACGCCAAGGTCGACGAATTCAGCAGAAAGTTCAGCTTCGTTGACGGTGGAACCATCTCCGAGCACATCCACAAGCGCCAGTTCCACGAAGAACACCGACGTTTGTGACACAAATCTTAGGCCTTCCTGGAGCACCAGTGTACTCAACTTCGGGTTGAAAAGAAAAGTTTTGTTTGGACTCATCCACTTCACTAAGCAAATCGACGACAGCTCTTAACTCAGCTTTCGTAGCATCCTCCACGATGTTGACTGAAGCAAGGCGAACGGCATGGTGGTACAGCAAATTTCCACAGGTCAACATGTTGTCGATATTCCATCATCGAAGTTACTAGAGTGATTTAACACTTCCAATAAAGAACAGACTCTTCAAAGAAAAGCCTCCCTTACGGTCACCATTTCCTTTGAGCGCTCGACCCAGTGTCTGGCAGGAAATCTTCAAAAAAACAAAACGAATGTCGCCAAAACAAACGTCGCTAAAATGAATGTTGAACGGACGGTATAGAAGAACTTGAAAAAAAAAACATTGTGTAAAAGGAATGTCGAACTTAAGTCTTGACAAACAAATGCTGTTTTATGTAAAAACAATGTCGATCTTAAAAAACGAATGCTGTTTATGTAAAACGAATGTCCACCTTGAAAAACGAATGCCGAAGCGAATAAAACGAATGTCGAAATGAATAAAACGAACGTCCAATTGAAAAGGCGAATGTCAAACTTGTAAAACAAGCGAAAAGTTGAATTTTGATAAGATATACGCGCCATAAGCTTCTGCTACGTTCATCCAATTCACAATCTGTGGAAAAAATATGAGCCGTTCTCTTCAACCCAAGATATTTTCCAAGTGTGCACAGAAATTGATGACGGAAACTTTTGGCACAAATATAGCTGCATTCGCGAAGCCATTTTTAGCGTTGGAAATAACATTCTAACGAGAACAACGCAAACTAAAATCAAATTATCTTTTTTGTGGCGCCATCACGTCTAGCCACAATGCTTTGAGAAATACTTTTCGTTTTAACTAAAAGCGTCATTTTTTCAGTAAAAGTTTTGAATGAAACTTGTTTCCTTTAATATCCAAAAACATGGCATCAATGATTATTTAAGAAAACGACGGCAAATGTTGCATTTTCACCGGCACTAAAAAGCTTAATTTGCATATGCCAAACTTCGTTTGTGTTCGTTCGACAGCATTGTGTAACAAATTTCCCCGAAATACTGCAGTGTTTGGCTGGCTTCGTTTTGGCGAAATCGTCCTTTTCCCTGATATTTATCCGACCATACATACAAGACAGAAACCTGTTCAGCTTTCAAAAGGAGCACATTCTTTTAATTCTCACGATATCTCACGATGTTGAATGATAATTCAGTCAAACGCAAATATGTACATATGCACCCCGAGGTTAAATTGCGTTAAGCTCATGAACAAAACAAAACAAAACAACAACAAAAAAAACCTGATGCTCATAAGAGCTAGCTCAAAGCTGGCCGTTTAAACGTATTAAAATATTGTTTAAACACTTTCCAGGAAGAGTTTTTGCGCATTTAAACTAGTTAAAACGCCGTTTTCTCGAGTCACTTTGGCTTAATCCCCCTTATCGCAAATAAGGTTACATATCCACGACTTCTTCACAGTTGTACTTTGATTTAGGGCTTGGCTTTAGGTATTGGCTTTAAGTTGACTTTTTAGTCATAAAGACAGCTTTAATTTCTTTAGTGATCGGTGGCTCGGTTGAGATTAGAGTATAATGTAGTTTGTAGTGGCCACAGTTGATGAATATTGATTAGTGAAGCCCGGTCTAGTCGACAGTGATTCAGCCATAAATGCGTCTTTGCACACTTTGTAGTTTGACGTCACGTCACTTTATTTTGATCTTACTGGACAATGTTGCTGCAGTAGTCGACTGAACAGTCTTGCGCGGGAGCTACTCGCAATGAACTGTTATAGCGCCTCGAAACAATTAGCCCACTTATGTATTAAAAGTTATATTGAGGAAGGATTTCATGTCTTGAAGTTTCACAAGAGCGAGACAAGACACCCAGTTTGAACAATAACATGGAAATCTCTTAGAACTATTATTTAAGTTGTCTATGCGCTTAAACTTCTCCTTCTTCTTGAATTTCTAGGCATCTTAATAGTTATGGCTCGGTATTACTTTTTTTGTTTTTGAGGGTGACGATTACTTTGATGTTTACTGATTCACCCTTCTTAATTCAATAAGACAACTTTCGGTACTAATATCCGTAACAAACTTTAACCTCTCATTTTCACGTTCTTACAGAGAGAAAAAAAACAATGTGAAGGTAACCCCAGATTGTAAGGTCGTGATTCGTTATAACCTTGTTAGTGGTATAAACATGTCTTTTAATAGGTACGCGATTAAAAAGCGTGTACATGTAAGCTTTAATATTAACGCCATTAAGGTAATTCCTCTGAAATAAAAGTGACAATAGATTTCTGTTCAAAGTTTGTCCACTCAATATTTATCATATGAGAACTTCGATTTCGAAATAAAGAAGGGGGTGGGGGTGGGGGGGCATGCTCATTTAGGAGCTGTGAGGCATTGAATATGCCCCATTTTAGCATTATTTGATGCTTATTGTAAGAACGCATTTCCAGTTGCCAGTTGTTGTAAAATCTTTGTGAACCCAAAATCATGAGAACACGCATTATACTATAGTCCATACATGATGTGGACACAAATAAACATTTCAAGTTTGATTTAGACAGCAAGCTGAATCCTTGATTAAATATTTGAACCAAATTTCTTGACATGGTTACTAAACTTCAAAGAGAAAAGACCACAGTTTATCTGCTATTTTCCTTACTTATTCAATTTTCAGCGATAGAAATCAGATCAGTCTTTTCTCACAAAAAGCTTATGATAAGTTGATTGCAATGACTGGAAAAAAGGTGGGGTGCCCATACTCGTTGCTGACCTATCGCCATTTTTCAACTAACAGAGCTCAATTTCAAGGCAAATCCGCCATGTTTTCAATGTGCGCGTTCACGAGCGCGCGCTAAATGACGCCATAAATTATGCGCGCGCAATAAGAATGCGCGATGCAAATGTGAGGAATCACTTTAAGGGGGTACTGTCACGACAATTCCAGTTATAAGTTTGTTCAGATTGTGAGGAAGTACTTTTTTAGGCATTGGCTTTTACTTTCGTTTTTCTTGACTTTTTAGTCATAAAGACAGCTTTAATTTCTTTAGTGATCGGTGGCTCGGTTGAGATTAGAGTATCATGTAGTTCGTAGTGGCCACAGTTGATGAATATTGATTAGTGAAGCCCGGTCTAGTCGACAGTGATTCAGCCATAAATGCGTCTTTGCACACTTTGTAGTTTGACGTCACGTCACTTTATTTTGATCTTACTGGACAATGTTGCTGCAGTAGTCGACTGAACAGTCTTGCGCGGGAGCTACTCGCAATGAACTGTTATAGCGCCTCGAAACAATTAGCCCACTTATGTATTAAAAGTTATATTGAGGAAGGATTTCATGTCTTGAAATTTGACAAGAGCGAGAAAAGACACCCAGTTTCAATAATAACGTGGAAATCTCTTAGAACTATTATATGAGTTGTCTATGTGCTTAAACTTCTCCTTCTTCTTGAATTTCTAGGCATCTTAATAGTTATGGCTCGGTATTACTTTTTTTGTTTTTGAGGGTGACGATTACTTTGATGTTTACTGATTCACCCTTCTTAATTCAATAAGACAACTTTCGGTACTAATATCCGTAACAAACTTTAACCTCTCATTTTCATGTTCTTACAGAGAGGAAAAAACGTGAAGGTAAGCCCTGATTGTAAGGTCGTAATTTGTCATAACCTTGTTAGTAGTATAAGCATGTCTTTTAATGGGTACGCAATTAAAGAGTGTGTGTAAGTTTTAATATTAACGCCATAAAGGGGTACTGTCACGACACTTCCTGTTATAAGTTTGTTCAGATTGTGAGGAAGTACTTTTTTAGGCATTGGCTTTTAGTTTCGTTTTTCTTGACTTTTTAGTCATAAAGACAGCTTTAATTTCTTTCGTGATCGGTCGCTCGGTTGAGATTAGAGTATCATGTAGTTCGTAGTGGCCACAGTTGATGAATATTGATTAGTGAAGCCCGGTCTAGTCGACAGTGATTCAGCCATAAATGCGTCTTTGCACATTTTGTAGTTTGACGTCAGGTCACTTTATTTTGATCTTACTGGACAATTTTGCTGCAGTAGTCGACTGAACAGTCTTGCGCGGGAGCTACTCGCAATGAACTGTTATAGCGCCTCGAAACAATTAGCTCACTTATGTATTATAGGTTATATTGAGAAAGGATTTTATGTCTTGAAGTTTCAAAAGAGCGAGACAAGACACCCAGTTTGAACAATAACATGGAATATACTTTAGAACTATTAAGTGAGTTGTATCTGCGATTAAACGTGTTCTAGCGGTCACATTTTTGGTAGTTCTGTTAGTATACTTGTCTCTTTCCGAATTATGGCTGCGAACGCTCTCGGTCGTTGTTTCTCTTTCGTTGATTCGGCGAACCTTTTTCCCGAGCCAAGCTTAACTTCTTTACTTACTTTCTCAAGGGATGAAGAGATTCAGAAACACTAACCATATGTCTATGCGTCAGTTAAAGCAATTTCTTTAAATCAATAGAGATCATTTTAATTCCTCTTGTAAGCATGTTGTTTAGGGGGTATTATGTTTCGGAGATGGTTAATAGGGACTTTAAGATAGTGCCGCTACGGACTTTAACCTTTCTATTTTGTATTTCTTACAGTGGAGGAAAAATGGGAAGAAGGTAAGCCCAGATTATAAGCTCGTAGAGTGATGCCTTTTAATTTTTTTAAGCCTGGTTAGTGGTATAAGCATGTCTTTTAATAGGTACGCGATTAAAAAGCGTGTACATGTAATCTTTAATATTAACGCCATTAAGGTAATTGCTCTGAAATAAAAGTGGAATAGATTTCTGTTGAAAGTTTGTCCACTCAATATTTATCATATGAGAACTTCGATTTCGAAATAAAGAAGGGGGGTGGGGGGGTGGGGGGGCATGCTCATTTAGGAGCTGTGAGGCATTGAATATGCCCCATGTTAGCATTATTTGATGCTTATTGTAAGAACGCATTTCCAGTTGCCAGTTGTTGTAAAATCTTTGTGAACCCAAAATCATGAGAACACGCATTATACTATAGTCCATACATGATGTGGACACAAATAAACATTTCAAGTTTGATTTAGACAGCAAGCTGAATCCTTGATTAAATATTTGAACCAAATTTCTTGACATGGTTACTAAACTTCAAAGAGAAAAGACCACACTTTATCTGCTATTTTCCTTACTTATTCAATTTTCAGCGATAGAAATCAGATCAGTCTTTTCTCACAAAAAGCTTATGATAAGTTGATTGCAATGACTGGAAAAAGGTGGGGTGCCCATATTCGTTGTTGAGCTATCGCCAGTTTTCAACTAACAGAGCTCAATTTCAAGGCAAATCCGCCATGTTTTCAATGTGCGCGTTCACGAGTGCGCGCTAACTGACGCCATAAATTATGCGCAATAAGAATGCGCGATGCAAATGTAAGGAATCACCTTAAGGGGATACTGTCACGACAATTCCAGTTATAAGTTTGTTCAGATTGTGAGGAAGTACTTTTTTAGGCATTGGCTTTTAGTTTCGTTTTTCTTGACTTGATAGTCATAAAGACAGCTTTAATTTCTTTAGTGATCGGTCGCTCGGTTGATATTAGAGTATCATGTAGTTCGTAGTGGGCACAGTTGATGAATATTGATCAGTGAAGCCCGGTCTAGTCGACAGTGATTCAGCCATAAATACTTCTTTGCTCACTTTGTAGTTTGACGTCACGTCACTTTATTTTGATCTTACTGGACAATGTTGCTGCAGTAGTCGACTGAACAGTCTTGCGCGGGAGCTACTCGCAATGAACTGTTAGTTGCGTTTTTCTTGACTTTTAGTCATAAAGAAAGCTTTAATTTCTTTAGTGATCGGTTGAGAGGTTAGAGTATAATGTAGCTCGTAGTGGGAAAAAAAGAAGGTGGGCCTCGATCACGACCTTCCCTTTGCGGGTATAGAGATTGATTGCTTAAAAAATGAGGCCAGGCCTCCTCGAGATAAAGTTCACGAAAAGAGGAAAGAATGAGGAATTTGTTAAATTGATTTTCAGATCCTACACACTCTTATTGTAAAAGTAAAGTAAATAATAATAATAATAATAATAATAATAATAATAATAATAATAATAATAATAATAATAAACACCAATAACAATATCGACAACTATGACGATAACGATAAATGATGACGATAACGCTAACAGGACATACAGAATAAAGGTCTGTTCATTCGATGACGTTGCGGACGAACCATACATGAGAAGAAAATCGCTGAAAACCATCGTCATAGCCGAAAAACTAAACGCACACAACCTTCATATGAACCAAAGCAACCTTTTGGCATCCAATAGGCATCTCAATAGTTATGGCTCGGTACTGTTATTATTATTATTATTATTATTATTATTATTATTATTATTATTATTTGTTGTTGTTGTTGTTGTTTTTGTTTTTGAGAGTGACGATTACTTTGATGTATTTCCTGATTGACCCTTCTTAATTCAATAAGATAACTTTCGCTACTAATATCCGTAAACAGCTTTAACCTCTGTTTGTCTTGTTTTTGCAGAGTTGAAAAAACAGCATGAAGGTAAGTCAAGATTGTAAGCTCGTGAAGAGCTGTCTGTCAATTCGTTATAACCTTGTTAGTAGTACGAACGAACGGACGAACCATACATGAGAAGAAAATCGCTGAAAACCATCGTCATAGCCGAAAACCTAAACGCACACAACCTTCATATGAACCAAAGCAACTTTTTGGCATCCAATAGGCATCTCAATAGTTATGGGTCGGTACTGTTATTATTATTATTATTATTATTATTATTATTATTATTATTATTATTATTATTATTATTATTATTATTATTATTATTTTGTTGTTGTTGTTGTTGTTTTTGTTTTTGAGGGTGACGATTACTTTGATGTATTTCCTGATTGACCCTTCTTAATTCAATAAGACAACTTTCGATACTATTATCCGTAACAAGTTTTAACCTCTGTTTGTCTTGTTTTTGCAGAGTTGAAAAAACAGCATGAAGGTAAGTCAAGATTGTAAGCTCGTGAAGAGCTGTCTGTCAATTCGTTATAACCTTGTTAGTAGTATAAGCATGTCTTTTAATAGGTACGCCATTAAAGAGTGTGTCACGGTAAGTTTTAATATTAACGCCATTAAGGGGGTACTGTCACGACAATTCCTGTTATAAGTTTGTTCAGATTGTAAGGAAGTACTTTGCGTATTACATGAACCGGCCAAGGGACACGAAAAGATTGATTTCAAATCATTTCTTGGAAAAAAGGAATCTAGTATTATTTTACAGTGATTTTTCCAAGAGATAAAGACAAAACTTGAAAGCTGTTAACCTAACTGTTTTTCAAGCTTAATCCATTTCCTCCTCGTCATCGGTGGCCACAGACAACCGCGAATAGTTTCAGTGCACATATTAAGTGCTTTACAGGAAAACTGCAAAATCTTTGGAACATTTTAGTTTTCACAACACATATTTGTGTTTATCTGAATTGCGTGACATTTCCCCTTTAAACAAATTTTAGGTATTGGCATTTAGTTGCGTTTTTCTTGACCTTTAGTCATAAAGAAAGCTTTAATTTCTTTAGTGATCGGTTGAGAGGTTAGAGTATAATGTAGCTCGTAGTGGGAAAAAAAGAAGGTGGGCCTCGATCACGTCCTTCCCTTTGCGGGTATAGAGATTGATTGCTTAAAAAATGAGGCCAGGCTTCCTTGAGATAAAGTTCACGAAAAGAGGAAAGAATGAGGAGTTTGTTAAATTGATTTTCAGATCCTACACACTCTTATTGTAAAAGTAAAGTAAAGTAAAGTAAATAATAATAATAATAATAATAATAATAATAATAATAAACACCAATAACAATATCGACAACTATGACGATAACGAAAAGTGATGACGATAACGCTAACGATAACGATAACGATAAATGATAGCAGAGGTCCGGCGGCCGAAAGGGCCGCTAAGCGGAGCACCAGGCTTCCTCGAGATTAAGTTCACGAAAAGAGGAAACAATGAGGAGTTTGTTAAATCGAATTTAAGATTCCACACACTCTTATGATTTATTACGCTTTGATAATCTGTAGTCACGAGTCAAGTTCATTTTAAAATTAGTTAATTATTCCCTTTCCATATTAAAGTTATAATTAGTACGCGATTAAAGAGCGTGTATAAGCTTAAAGTTTGACCCTTGCAGTAACCTTTTAGGCAGTGGCATTTAGTTGCGTTTTTCTTGACGTTTTAGTCATAAAGACAGCTTTAATTTCTTTAGTGATCGGTCGCTTGGTTGAGGTTAGAGTATAGTGTAGCTCGTGATGGGCACTATTGTTGATTAGCCCGCTCTAGTCGACAGTGATTTGAAGCCATAACTGGGTCTTCGCTCGCTTTGTAGTTTGACTTCATGTTGCTTTACTGTGATCTTACTGGATAATGTTGCTGCAGTAGTCGAGCCCTTGAGCAGGAGCTACTCGTATAATGAACGGTTGTAGCGCCTCGAAACAATTAGCCCACTTATATATTATAGGTTATATTGAAAAAGGATTTCATGTCTTGAAGTTTCAAACGATCGAAACAAGTAACCCAGTTAGAACAATAACATGGAAAATGCTTTAGAACTACTAAGTGAGTTGTATCTGCGCTTAAACGTCTTATACACACACGGTCTCATTTTTGGTTGTTCTGTTAGTATTACTTGTCTCTTTCCGAATTATGGCTGCGAACGCTCTCGGTCGTTGTTTCTCTTTCATTGATTCGGCGAACCTTTTTCCCGAGCCAAGCTTAACTTCTTTACTTACTTTCTCAAGGGATTAAGAGATTCAGAAACACTAACCCTATGTCTATCCGTCAGTGGCAGTAGGGGTAACTTTGGCAGGATGGTTAACTGATACCATCACGAAGTGAAGAATTCCTAAGCATCTTAGTAGTTATGGTTCAGTATTATTTCTAGTTTTGCTTTTCAAGGAGACGATGTCGATGAGTCCCCTGATTCATTCTTCCTAATTTAATTAGGCTACTTTAGATACTATTATTCATAGCAAACTTTAACCTCTGTTTTACTATTTCTTACAGAAATGTTAAAAAGACTTCAAGGTAAGCCCAGTAGCATGTCTTCAATAGGTACGCGATTAAAGAGTGTGTGTAAGTTTTAATATTAACACCATAAAGGGGTACTGTCACGACAATTCCTGTTATAAGTTTGTTGAGATCATTACTTGGAAGAAAGGAAACTAGTATTATTTTACAGTGATTTTTGCAAGGCACAATGACAAAACTTGAAAACTGTTAAACTAACAGTTAACAAGTTGTAATCCATTTCCTCCTCGTCATCGGTTGCGATAGAGAACCGCAAATAGTTTCAGTGCACGAGTCAAGTGCTTTGCAAGAAAACAGCAAAATGTTTGCAACATTTTAATGTTCCAAACACATATTGTAGTTTTTTCAAATTCCGTGACAGTGCCCCTTTAAGCAATTTTTAGTCGTGGATACGCGAGGCGCAGGAACGACTGTTGTTGGGGGTCAGATTATGCAAATTTGTCACTCTCATTCAGATGTAAACAAATCGATATGTCAACGGCAGACAAAATAGATATCGATTTTCCGATATATGGCCGGAACACCTCTATCCGCTTTCCGAAGTATGTCCCAGGAGCAACAGTCGAACCGATGAACGGAATGAAAAAAGTAAAGTAAAGTAACTTTATTTCAGCTCGGATCGAACGAATAAACGGCAAAAGGAGCGTTCGATCAAACAGCCAGACGGCGAAAGAAATTATAAACAATATTCCGTCACAAGAGCAGCTTCTATGGCGCGTATTTCTTATCAAAATTCATCTTAAAAAACGAATGCTGTTTATGTAAAACGAATGTCCACCTTGAAAAACGAATGCCGAAGCGAATAAAACGAATGTCGAAATGAATAAAACGAACGTCCAATTGAAAAGGCGAATGTGAAACTTGTAAAACAAGCGAAAAGTTGAATTTTGATAAGATATACGCGCCATAAGCTTCTGCTACGTTCATCCAATTCACAATCTGTGGAAAAAATATGAGCCGTTCTCTTCAACCCAAGATATTTTCCAAGTGTGCACAGAAATTGATGACGGAAACTTTTGGCACAAATATAGCTGCATTCGCGAAGCCAGTTTTAGCGTTGGAAATAACATTCTAACGAGAACAACGCAAACTAAAATCAAATTATCTTTTTTGTGGCGCCATCACGTCTAGCCACAATGCTTTGAGAAATACTTTTCGTTTTAACTAAAAGCGTCATCTTTTCAGTAAAAGTTTTGAATGAAACTTGTTTCCTTTAATATCCAAAAACATGGCATCAATGATTATTTAAGAAAACGACGGCAAATGTTGCATTTTCACCGGCACTAAAAAGCTTAATTTGCATATGCCAAACTTCGTTTGTGTTCGTTCGACAGCATTGTGTAACAAATTTCCCCGAAATACTGCAGTGTTTGGCTGGCTTCGTTTTGGCGAAATCGTCCTTTTCCCTGATATTTATCCGACCATACGGACAAGACAGAAACCTGTTCAGCTTTCAAAAGGAGCACATTCTTTTAATTCTCACGATATCTCACGATGTTGAATGATAATTCAGTCAAACGCAAATATGTACATATGCACCCCGAGGTTAAATTGCGTTAAGCTCATGAACAAAACAAAACAAAACAAAAAAAAAACCTGATGCTCATAAGAGCTAGCTCAAAGCTGGCCGTTTAAACGTATTAAAATATTGTTTAAACACTTTCCAGGAAGAGTTTTTGCGCATTTAAACTAGTTAAAACGCCGTTTTCTCGAGTCACTTTGGCTTAACCCTTTAACCTTTAAGGGGTCTCCCTTTTACGAGTAAAATCGTCTAGCATTAGACAGAGTAAAATCTATAAGTCACTCTTAGGGAGTAAAGGGTTAATCCCTTTTATCGCAAATAAGGTTACATATCCACGAGTTCTTCACAGTTGCACTTTGATTTAGGTATTGGCTTTAAGTTGTGTTTTTCTTGACTTTTTAGTCATAAAGACAGCTTTAATTTCTTTAGTGATCGGTGGCTCGGTTGAGATTACAGTATAATGTAGTTTGTAGTGGCCACAGTTGATGAATATTGATTAGTGAAGCCCGGTCTAGTCGACAGTGATTCAGCCATAAATGCGTCTTTGCACACTTTGTAGTTTGACGTCAGGTCACTTTATTTTGATCTTACTGGACAATGTTGCTGCAGTAGTCGACTGAACAGTCTTGCGCGGGAGCTACTCGCAATGAACTGTTATAGCGCCTCGAAACAATTAGCCCATTTATGTATTAAAAGTTATATTGAGGAAGGATTTCATGTCTTGAAGTTTCACAAGAGCGAGACAAGACACCCAGTTTGAACAATAACATGGAAATCTCTTAGAACTATTATTTAAGTTGTCTATGCGCTTAAACTTCTCCTTCTTCTTGAATTTCTAGGCATCTTAATAGTTATGGCTCGGTATTACTTTTTTTGTTTTTGAGGGTGACGATTACTTTGATGTTTACTGATTCACCCTTCTTAATTCAATATGCCAACTTTCGGTACTAATATCCGTAACAAACTTTAACCTCTCATTTTCACGTTCTTACAGAGAGAAAAAAACAATGTGAAGGTAACCCCAGATTGTAAGGTCGTGATTCGTTATAACCTTGTTAGTGGTATAAACATGTCTTTTAATAGGTACGCGATTAAAAGCGTGTACATGTAAGCTTTAATATTAACGCCATTAAGGTAATTCCTCTGAAATAAAAGTGACAATAGATTTCTGTTCAAAGTTTGTCCACTCAATATTTATCATATGAGAAGTTCGATTTCGAAATAAAGAAGGGGGGGGGGGTGGGGGGCATGCTCATTTAGGAGCTGTGAGGCATTGAATATGCCCCATTTTAGCATTATTTGATGCTTATTGTAAGAACGCATTTCCAGTTGTTGTAAAATCTTTGTGAACCCAAAATCATGAGAACACGCATTAAACTATAGTCCATACATGATGTGGACACAAATAAACATTTCAAGTTTGATTTAGACAGCAAGCTGAATCCTTGATTAAATATTTGAACCAAATTTCTTGACATGGTTACTAAACTTCAAAGAGAAAAGACCACAGTTTATCTGCTATTTTCCTTACTTATTCAATTTTCAGCGATAGAAATCAGATCAGTCTTTTCTCACAAAAAGCTTATGATAAGTTGATTACAATGACTGGAAAAAAGGTGGGGTGCCCATACTCGTTGCTGACCTATCGCCATTTTTCAACTAACAGAGCTCAATTTCAAGGCAAATCCGCCATGTTTTCAATGTGCGCGTTCACGAGCGCGCGCTAACTGACGCCATAAATTATGCGCGCGCAATAAGAATGCGCGATGCAAATGTGAGGAATCACTTTAAGGGGGTACTGTCACGACAATTCCAGTTATAAGTTTGTTCAGATTGTGAGGAAGTACTTTTTTAGGCATTGGCTTTTACTTTCGTTTTTCTTGACTTTTTAGTCATAAAGACAGCTTTAATTTCTTTAGTGATCGGTCGCTCGGTTGATATTAGAGTATCATGTAGTTCGTAGTGGGCACAGTTGATGAATATTGATTAGTAAAGCCCGGTCTAGTCGACAGTGATTCAGCCATAAATGCGTCTTTGCTAACTTTGTAGTTTGACGTCACGTCACTTTATTTTGATCTTACTAGACAATGTTGCTGCAGTAGTCGACTGAACAGTCTTGCGCGGGAGCTACTCGCAATGAACTGTTATAGCGCCTCGAAACAATTAGCTCACTTATGTATTATAGGTTATATTGAGAAAGGATTTTATGTCTTGAAGTTTCAAAAGAGCGAGACAAGACACCCAGTTTGAACAATAACATATAAAATACTTTGGAACTATTAAGTGAGTTGTATCTGCGATTAAACGTGTTCTAGCGGTCACGTTTTTGGTAGTTCTGTTAGTATACTTGTCTCTTTCCGAATTATGGCTGCGAACGCTCTCGGTCGTTGTTTCTCTTTCGTTGATTCGGCGAACCTTTTTCCCGAGCCAAGCTTAACTTCTTTACTTACTTTCTCAAGGGATGAAGAGATTCAGAAACACTAACCTATGTCTATGCGTCAGTTAAAGCAATTTCTTTAAATCAATAGAGATCATTTTAATTTCTCTAGTAAGCATGTTGTTTAGGGGGTATTATGATTCAAAGATGGTTAACAGGGACTTTAAGATAGTGCCGCTACGGACTTTAACCTCTCTATTTTGTATTTCTTACAGTGGAGGAAAAATTTGAAGAAGGTAAGCCCAGATTATAAGCTCGTAGAGTGATGCCTTTTCATTTTTTTAAGCCTGGTTATTGGTATAAGCATGTCTTTTAATAGGTACGAGATTAAAAAGCGTGCACATGTAAGCTTTAATATTAACGCCATTAAGGTAATTCCTCTGAAATAAAAGTGACAATAGATTTCTGTTCAAAATTTTATCCACTCAATATTTATCATATGAGAACTTCGATTTCGAAATAAAGAAGGGGGGGGTGGGGGGGCATGCTCATTTAGGAGCTGTGAGGCATTGAATATTCCCCATTTTAGCGTTATTTGTTATTTGATGCTTATTGTAAGAACGCATTTCCAGTTGTTGTAACATCTTTGTGAACCCAAAATCATGAGAACACGCATTAAACTATAGTCCATACATGATGTGGACACAAATAAACATTTCAAGGTTGATTTAGACAGCAAGCTGAATCCTTGATTAAATATTTGAACCAAATTTCTTGACATGGTTACTAAACTTCAAAGAGAAAAGACCACAGTTTATCTGCTATTTTCCTTACTTATTCAATTTTCAGCGATAGAAATCAGATCAGTCTTTTCTCACAAAAAGCTTATGATAAGTTGATTACAATGACTGGAAAAAAGGTGGGGTGCCCATATTCGTTGTTGAGCTATCGCCATTTTTCAACTAACAGAGCTCAATTTCAAGGCCAATCCGCCATGTTTTCAATGTGCGCGTTCACGAGCGCGCGCTAACTGAAGCCATAAATTATGCACAATAAGAATGCGCGATGCAAATGTAAGGAATCACCTTAAG
Source organism: Pachyseris speciosa (assembly GCA_016490735.1). NCBI lineage: Eukaryota > Metazoa > Cnidaria > Anthozoa > Scleractinia > Pachyseridae > Pachyseris > Pachyseris speciosa. The sequence goes on from JAEMWC010000021.1 coordinate 1,920,619, forward strand.
GGGATACTGTCACGACAATTCCAGTTATAAGTTTGTTCAGATTGTGAGGAAGTACTTTTTGAGGCATTGGCTTTTAGTTTCGTTTTTCTTCACTTGATAGTCATAAAGACAGCTTTAATTTCTTTAGTGATCGGTCGCTCGGTTGATATTAGAGTATCATGTAGTTCTTAGTGGGCACAGTTGATGAATATTGATTAGTGAAGCCCGGTCTAGTCGACAGTGATTCAGCCATAAATGCGTCTTTACTCACTTTGTAGTTTGACGTCACGTCACTTTATTTTGATATTACTGGACGATGTTGGTGCAGTAGTCGACTGAACAGTCTTGCGCGGGAGCTACTCGCAATGAACTGTTATAGCGCCTCGAAACAATTAGCTCACTTATGTATTATAGGTTATATTGAGAAAGGATTTTATGTCTTGAAGTTTCAAAAGAGCGAGACAAGACACCCAGTTTGAACAATAACATGGAATATACTTTAGAACTACCAAGTGAGTTGTATCTGCGCTTAAACGTCTTATAGCGGTCACATTTTTGGTAGTTCTGTTAGTATACCTGTCTCTTTCCGAATTATGCCTGCGAACGCTCTCGGTCGTTGTTTCTCTTTCGTTGATTCGGCGAACCTTTTTCCCGAGCCAAGCTTAACTTCTTTACTTACTTTCTCAAGGGATGAAGAGATTCAGAAACACTAACCCTATGTCTATGCGTCAGTTAAAGCAATTTCTTTAAATCAATAGAGATCATTTTAATTCCTCTTGTAAGCATGTTGTTTAGGGGGTATTATGATTCAAAGATGGTTAACAGGGACTTTAAGATAGTGCCGCTACGGACTTTAACCTCTCTATTTTGTATTTCTTACAGTGGAGGAAAAATTTGAAGAAGGTAAGCCCAGATTATAAGCTCGTAGAGTGATGCCTTTTCATTTTTTTAAGCCTGGTTATTGGTATAAGCATGTCTTTTAATAGGTACGAGATTTAAAAGCGTGTACATGTAAGCTTTAATATTAACGCCATTAGGGTAATTCCTCTGAAATAGAAGTGACAATAGATTTCTGTTCAAAGTTTGTCCACTCAATATTTATCATATGAGAACTTCGATTTCGAAATAAAGAAGGGGGGGTGGGGGGGCATGATTATTTAGGAGCTGTGAGGCATTGAATATGCCCCATTTTAGCGTTATTTGATGCTTATTGTAAGAACGCATTTCCAGTTGTTGTAAAATCTTTGTGAACCCCAAATCATGAGAACACGCATTAAACTATAGTCCATACATGATGTGGACACATATAAACATTTCAAGTTTGATTTAGACAGCAAGCTGAATCCTTGATTAAATATTTGAACCAAATTTCTTGACATGGTTACTAAACTTCAAAGAGAAAAGACCACAGTTTATCTGCTATTTTCCTTACTTATTCAATTTTCAGCGATAGAAATCAGATCAGTCTTTTCTCACAAAAAGCTTATGATAAGTTGATTACAATGACTGGAAAAAAAGGTGGGTGCCCATATTCGTTGTTGAGCTATCGCCATTTTTCAACTAACAGAGCTCAATTTCAAGGCAAATCCGCCATGTTTTCAATGTGCGCGTTCACGAGCGCGCGCTAACTGACGCCATAAATTATGCGGAATAAGAATGCGCGATGCAAATGTAAGGAATCACCTTAAGGGATACTGTCACGACAATTCCAGTTATAAGTTTGTTCAGATTGTGAGGAAGTACTTTTTTAGGCATTGGCTTTTAGTTTCGTTTTTCTTGACTTGATAGTCATAAAGACAGCTTTAATTTCTTTAGTGATCGGTCGCTCGGTTGATATTAGAGTATCGTGTAGTTCCTAGTGGGCACAGTTGATGAATATTGATTAGTGAAGCCCGGTCTAGTGTACAGTGATTCAGCCATAAATGCTTCTTTGCTCACTTTGTAGTTTGACGTCACGTCACTTTATTTTGATCTTACTGGACAATGTTGCTGCAGTAGTCGACTGAACAGTCTTGCGCGGGAGCTACTCGCAATGAACTGTTAGTTGCGTTTTTCTTGACTTTTAGTCATAAAGAAAGCTTTAATTTCTTTAGTGATCGGTTGATAGGTTAGAGTATAATGTAGCTCGTAGTGGGAAAAAAAGAAGGTGGGCCTCGATCACGTCCTTCCCTTTTCGGGTATAGAGATTGATTGCTTAAAAAATGAGGCCAGGCTTCCTCGAGATAAAGTTCACGAAAAGAGGAAACAATGAGGAGTTTGTTAAATTGATTTTCAGATCCTACACACTCTTATTGTAAAAGTAAAGTAAAGTAAATAATAATAATAATAATAATAATAATAATAAACACCAATAACAATATCGACAACTATGACGATAACGATAAATGATGACGATAACGCTAACAGGACATACAGAATAAAGGTCTGTTCATTCGATGACGTTGCGGACGAACCATACATGAGAAGAAAATCGCTGAAAACCATCGTCATAGCCGAAAAACTAAACGCACACAACCTTCATATGAACCAAAGCAACTTTTTGGCATCCAATAGGCATCTCAATAGTTAACGCTCGGTACTGTTATTATTATTATTATTATTATTATTATTATTATTATTATTATTATTATTTTGTTGTTGTTGTTGTTGTTTTTGTTTTTGAGGATGACGATTACTTTGATGTATTTCCTGATTGACCCTTCTTAATTCAATAAGATAACTTTCGATACTAATATCCGTAACAAGCTTTAACCTCTGTTTGTCTTGTTTTTGCAGTGTGGAAAAAACAGCGTGAAGGTAAGTCAAGATTGTAAGCTCGTGAAGAGCTGTCTGTCAATTCGTTATAACCTTGTTAGTAGTATAAGCATGTCTTTTAATAGGTACGCCATTAAAGAGTGTGTCACGTTAAGTTTTAATATTAACGCCATTAAGGGGGTACTGTCACGACAATTCCTGTTATAAGTTTGTTCAGATTGTGAGGAAGTACTTTTTGTATTACATGAATAGGCCAAGGAACACAAAAAGATTGATTTCAAATCATTTCTTGGAAAAAAGGAATCTAGTATTATTTTAAAGTGATTTTTCCAAGAGATAAAGACAAAACTTGAAAGCTGTTAACCTAACTGTTTTTCAAGCTTAATCCATTTCCTCCTCGTCATCGGTGGCCACAGACAACCGCGAATAGTTTCAGTGCACATATTAAGTGCTTTACAGGAAAACTGCAAAATCTTTGGAACATTTTAGTGTTCAAAACACATATTTGTGTTTATCCGAATTGCGTGACATTTCCCCTTTAAACAAATTTTAGGTATTGGCATTTAGTTGCGTTTTTCTTGACCTTTAGTCAGAAAGAAAGCTTTAATTTCTTTAGTGATCGGTTGAGAGGTTAGAGTATAATGTAGCTCGTAGTGGGAAAAAAAGAAGGTGGGCCTCGATCACGTCCTTCCCTTTGCGGGTATAGAGATTGATTGCTTAAAAAATGAGGCCAGGCTTCCTCGAGATAAAGTTCACGAAAAGAGGAAAGAATGAGGAGTTTGTTAAATTGATTTTCAGATCCTACACACTCTTATTGTAAAAGTAAAGTAAAGTAAATAATAATAATAATAATAATAATAATATTTGTTTGTTGTTGTTGTTGTTTTTGTTTTTGAGGGTGACGATTACTTTGATGTATTTCCTGATTGACCCTTCTTAATTCAATAAGACAACTTTCGATACTATTATCCGTAACAAGCTTTAACCTCTGTTGGTCTTGTTTTTTTCAGAGTTGAAAAAACAGCATGAAGGTAAGTCAAGATTGTAAGCTCGTGAAGAGCTGTCTGTCAATTCGTTATAACCTTGTTAGTAGTATAAGCATGTCTTTTAATAGGTACGCCATTAAAGAGTGTGTCACGGTAAGTTTTAATATTAACGCCATTAAGGGGGTACTGTCACGACAATTCCTGTTATAAGTTTGTTCAGATTGTGAGGAAGTACTTTTTGTATTACATGAACAGACCAAGGGACACGAAAAGATTGATTTCAAATCATTTCTTGGAAAAAAGGAATCTAGTATTATTTTACAGTGATTTTTCCAAGAGATAAAGACAAAACTTGAAAGCTGTTAACCTAACTGTTTTTCAAGCTTAATCCATTTCCTCCTCGTCATCGGTGGCCACAGACAACCGCGAATAGTTTCAGTGCACATATTAAGTGCTTTACAGGAAAACTGCAAAATCTTTGGAACATTTTAGTGTTCAAAACACATATTTGTGTTTATCTGAATTGCGTGACATTTCCCCTTAAAGCAAATTTTAGGTATTGGCATTTAGTTGCGTTTTTCTTGACCTTTAGTCATAAAGAAAGCTTTAATTTCTTTAGTGATCGGTTGAGAGGTTAGAGTATAATGTAGCTCGTAGTGGGAAAAAAAGAAGGTGGGCCTCGATCACGTCCTTCCCTTTGCGGGTATAGAGATTGATTGCTTAAAAAATGAGGCCAGGCTTCCTCGAGATAAAGTTCACGAAAAGAGGAAACAATGAGGAGTTTGTTAAATTGATTTTCAGATCCTACACACTCTTATTGTAAAAGTAAAGTAAAGTAAATAATAATAATAATAATAATAATAATAATAATAATAATAATAATAATAAACACCAATAACAATATCGACAACTATGACGATAACGAAAAGTGATGACGATAACGCTAACGATAACGATAACGATAAATAATAGCAGAGCTCCGGCGGCCGAAAGGGCCGCCAAGCGGAGCACCAGGCTTCCTCGAGATTAAGTTCACGAAAAGAGGAAACAATGAGGAGTTTGTTAAATCGAATTTAAGATTCCACACACTCTTATGATTTATTGCGCTTTGATAATCTGTAGTCACGAGTCAAGTTCATTTTAAAATTAGTTAATTATTCCCTTTCCATATTAAAGTTATAATAAGTACGCGATTAAAGAGCGTGTATAAGCTTAAAGTTTGACCCTTACAGTAACCTTTTAGGCAGTGGCATTTAGTTGCGTTTTTCTTGACGTTTTAGTCATAAAGACAGCTTTAATTTCTTTAGTGATCGGTCGCTTGGTTGAGGTTAGAGTATAGTGTAGCTCGTGATGGGCACTATTGTTGATTAGCCCGCTCTAGTCGACAGTGATTTGAAGCCATAACTGGGTCTTCGCTCGCTTTGTAGTTTGACTTCATGTTGCTTTACTGTGATCTTACTGGACAATGTTGCTGCAGTAGTCGAGCCCTTGAGCAGGAGCTACTCGTATAATGAACGGTTGTAGCGCCTCGAAACAATTAGCCCACTTATATATTATAGGTTATATTGAAAAAGGATTTCATGTCTTGAAGTTTCAAACGATCGAAACAAGTAACCCAGTTAGAACAATAACATGGAAAATGCTTTAGAACTACTAAGTGAGTTGTATCTGCGCTTAAACGTCTTATACACACACGGTCTCATTTTTGGTTGTTCTGTTAGTATTACTTGTCTCTTTCCGAATTATGGCTGCGAACGCTCTCGGTCGTTGTTTCTCTTTCATTGATTCGGCGAACCTTTTTCCCGAGCCAAGCTTAACTTCTTTACTTACTTTCTCAAGGGATTAAGAGATTCAGAAACACTAACCCTATGTCTATCCGTCAGTGGCAGTAGGGGTAACTTTGGCAGGATGGTTAACTGATACCATCACGAAGTGAAGAATTCCTAAGCATCTTAGTAGTTATGGTTCAGTATTATTTCTAGTTTTGCTTTTCAAGGAGACGATGTCGATGAGTCCCCTGATTCATTCTTCCTAATTTAATTAGGCTACTTTAGAGACTATTATTCATAGCAAACTTTAACCTCTGTTTTACTATTTCTTACAGAAATGTTAAAAAGACTTCAAGGTAAGCCCAGTAGCATGTCTTCAATAGGTACGCGATTAAAGAGTGTGTGTAAGTTTTAATATTAACACCATAAAGGGGTACTGTCACGACAATTCCTGTTATAAGTTTGTTGAGATCATTACTTGGAAGAAAGGAAACTAGTATTATTTTACAGTGATTTTTGCAAGGCACAATGACAAAACTTGAAAACTGTTAAACTAACAGTTAACAAGTTGTAATCCATTTCCTCCTCGTCATCGGTTGCGATAGAGAACCGCAAATAGTTTCAGTGCATGAGTCAAGTGCTTTGCAAGAAAACAGCAAAATGTTTGCAACATTTTAATGTTCCAAACACATATTGTAGTTTTTTCAAATTCCGTGACAGTGCCCCTTTAAGCAATTTTTAGTCGTGGATACGCGAGGCGCAGGAACGACTGTTGTTGGGGTCAGATTATGCAAATTTGTCACTCTCATTCAGATGTAAACAAATCGATATGTCAACGGCAGACAAAATAGATATCGATTTTCCGATATATGGCCGGAACACCTCTATCCGCTTTCCGAAGTAAGTCCCAGGAGCAACACTCGAACCGATGAACGGAATGAAAAAAGTAAAGTAAAGTAACTTTATTTCAGCTCGGATCGAACGAATAAACGGCAAAAGGAGCGTTCGATCAAACAGCCAGACGGCGAAAGAAATTATAAACAACATTCCGTCACAAAAGCAGGTTCTATGGCGCGTATTTCTTATCAAAATTCAACTTTTCGCTCGTTTTACAAGTTTGGCATTCGCCTTTTCAATTGGACGTTCGTTTTATTCATTTCGACATTCGTTTTATTCGCTTCGGCATTCGTTTTTCAAGGTGGACATTCGTTTTACATAAACAGCATTCTTTTTTAAGACCGACATTGTTTTTACATAAAACAGCATTTGTTTTTTTTTTTTTTTTCAAGTTCTTCTATACCGTCCGTTCAACATTCGTTTTAGCGACATTCGTTTTGGCGACATTCGTTTTGTTTTTTCGCAATAAACTGTGGGATTTGAAGATTTCGCGCCATGCAAGCATTCTCTGCTGCAGAGGGAAGATGTGTTCGATAGCGGTTAACGAGAAATTCTTTGTTTTGTAGCTTTTTGTTAGCATTTTTATCCCGGCCATGACTGCCCGAGATCGATTAGAACGGTGCAAAAACGTCCTTGAGCAGGTGGTGAGCGAACTGGGAGACAACTCCAGTTACAACTCATCTACGAGTCCCCCGACGCCAAGGTCGACGAATTCAGCAGAAAGTTCAGCTTCGTTGACGGTGGAACCATCTCCGAGCACATCCACAAGCGCCAGTTCCACGAAGAACACCGACCTTTGTGACACAAATCTTAGGCCTTCCTGGAGCACCAGTGTACTCAACTTCGGGTTGAAAAGAAAAGTTTTGTTTGGACTCATCCACTTCACTAAGCAAATCGACGACAGCTCTTAACTCAGCTTTCGTAGCATCCTCCACGATGTTGACTGAAGCAAGGCGAACGGCATGGTGGTACAGCAAATTTCCACAGGTCAACATGTTGTCGATATTCCATCATCGAAGTTACTAGAGTGATTTAACACTTCCAATAAAGAACAGACTCTTCAAAGAAAAGCCTCCCTTACGGTCACCATTTCCTTTGAGCGCTCGACCCAGTGTCTGGCAGGAAATCTTCAAAAAAACAAAACGAATGTCGCCAAAACGAACGTCGCTAAAATGAATGTTGAACGGACGGTATAGAAGAACTTGAAAAAAAAAACATTGTGTAAAACGAATGTCGAAGTTAAGTCTTGACAAACAAATGCTGTTTTATGTAAAAACAATGTCGATCTTAAAAAACGAATGCTGTTTATGTAAAACGAATGTCCACCTTGAAAAAACGAATGCCGAAGCGAATAAAACGAGTGTCGAAATGAATAAAACGAACGTCCAATTGAAAAGGCGAATGCCAAACTTGTAAAACGAGCGAAAAGTTGAATTTTGATAAGATATACGCGCCATAAGCTTCTGCTACGTTCATCCAATTCACAATCTGTGGAAAAAATATGAGCCGTTCTCTTCAACCCAAGATATTTTCCAAGTGTGCACAGAAATTGATGACGGAAACTTTTGGCACAAATATAGCTGCATTCGCGAAGCCATTTTTAGCGTTGGAAATAACATTCTAAAGCCAGGTTTCCATATGATCGTCCGGATCGTCCCGATCGTCCCAGTCGTTTCCAAAAATTTCGAAACGATCTGGACGACTGAGACGATTGCTGGTTTCCATATGATCGTCTCGATCGCTTCAAATACTTGTTTTCTGCCGCCATTTTGAAATGGAGCACGTGAAATAAGAGTGATGACTTCTGGGATAGCCTTCGATCGTCCCGATCGTCTCAGTCGTCTGAGAGCGTTTCCATATGATCGCTTCCTCGAATTTACACGATCGTCCGATCGTCCGGATAGAACTCAATTCTATCCAAGCGATCGAGGTCATGTCAGTCGTCCGGGTCGTCTGCGATCGTCTGGGTAGCGTTTCCATATGATCGTCCAGATCGTCTGAACATTTTTTGAGACGACTGGGACGATCCGGACGATCATATGGAAACCAGGCTTAACGAGATCAACGCAAACTAAAATCAAATTATCTTTTTTGTGGCGCCATCACGTCTAGCCACAATGCTTTGAGAAATACTTTTCGTTTTAACTAAAAGCGTCATTTTTTCAGTAAAAGTTTTGAATGAAACTTTTTTCCTTTAATATCCAAAAACATGGCATCAATGATTCTTTAAGAAAATATGGCGCGTATATCTTATCAAAATTCAACTTTTCGCTTGTTTTACAAGTTTGACATTCGCCTTTTCAATTGGACGTTCGTTTTATTCATTTCGACATTCGTTTTATTCGCTTCGGCATTCGTTTTTCAAGGTGGACATTCGTTTTACATAAACAGCATTCGTTTTTTAAGATCGACATTGTTTTTACATAAAACAGCATTTGTTTGTCAAGACTTAAGTTCGACATTCCTTTTACACAATGTTTTTTTTTTCAAGTTCTTCTATACCGTCCGTTCAACATTCATTTTAGCGACGTTTGTTTTGGCGACATTCGTTTTGTTTTTTTGAAGATTTCCTGCCAGACACTGGGTCGAGCGCTCAAAGGAAATGGTGACCGTAAGGGAGGCTTTTCTTTGAAGAGTCTGTTCTTTATTGGAAGTGTTAAATCACTCTAGTAACTTCGATGATGGAATATCGACAACATGTTGACCTGTGGAAATTTGCTGTACCACCATGCCGTTCGCCTTGCTTCAGTCAACATCGTGGAGGATGCTACGAAAGCTGAGTTAAGAGCTGTCGTCGATTTGCTTAGTGAAGTGGATGAGTCCAAACAAAACTTTTCTTTTCAACCCGAAGTTGAGTACACTGGTGCTCCAGGAAGGCCTAAGATTTGTGTCACAAACGTCGGTGTTCTTCGTGGAACTGGCGCTTGTGGATGTGCTAGGAGATGGTTCCACCGTCAACGAAGCTGAACTTTCTGCTGAATTCGTCGACCTTGGCGTCGGGGGACTCGTGGATGAGTTGTAACTGGAGTTGTATTCCAGTTCGCTCACCACCTGCTCAAGGACGTTTTTGCACCGTTCTAATCGATCTCGGGCAGTCATGGCCGGGATAAAAATGCTAACAAAAAGCTACAAAACAACGAATTTCTCGTTAACCGCTATCGAACACATCTTCCCTCTGCAGCAGAGAATGCTTGCATGGCGGGAAATCTTCAAATCCCACAGTGCATTGCGAAAAAACAAAACGAATGTCGCCAAACCGAACGTCGCTAAAACGAATGTTGAACGGACGGTATAGAAGAACTTGAAAAAAAAAAAAACAAAAACAAATGCTGTTTTATGTAAAAACAATGTCGGTCTTAAAAAACGAATGCTGTTTATGTAAAACGAATGTCGAAATGAATAAAACGAACGTCCAATTGAAAAGGCGAATGCCAAACTTGTAAAACGAGCGAAAAGTTGAATTTTGATAAGAAATACGCGCCATAGAAGCTGCTCTTGTGACGGAATATTGTTTATAATTTCTTTCGCCGTCTGGCTGTTTGATCGAACGCTCCTTTTGCCGTTTATTCGTTCGATCCGAGCTGAAATAAAGTTACTTTACTTTACTTTTTTCATTCCGTTCATCGGTTCGACTGTTGCTCCTGGGACATACTTCGGAAAGCGGATAGAGGTGTTCCGGCCATATATCGGAAAATCGATATCTATTTTGTCTGCCGTTGACATATCGATTTGTTTACATCTGAATGAGAGTGACAAATTTGCATAATCTGACCCCCAACAACAGTCGTTCCTGCGCCTCGCGTATCCACGACTAAAAATTGCTTAAAGGGGCACTGTCAAGGAATTTGAAAAAACTACAATATGTGTTTGGAACATTAAAATGTTGCAAACATTTTGCTGTTTTCTTGCAAAGCACTTGACTCATGCACTGAAACTATTTGCGGTTCTCTATCGCAACCGATGACGAGGAGGAAATGGATTACAACTTGTTAACTGTTAGTTTAACAGTTTTCAAGTTTTGTCATTGTGCCTTGCAAAAATCACTGTAAAATAATACTAGTTTCCTTTCTTCCAAGTAATGATCTCAACAAACTTATAACAGGAATTGTCGTGACAGTACCCCTTTATGGTGTTAATATTAAAACTTACACACACTCTTTAATCGCGTACCTATTAAAGACCTGCTTAATATACTACTAACAAGGTTATAACGAATTGACAGACAGCTCTTCACGAGCTTAGCATCTGGACTTACCTTAACCATAACTCAAGGAAAGAGACGATAAGAGTAATTGAAATGATTTTAATTGATTTAAAGAAATCGCTGCAACTGACGGCTATACATAAGGTTAACGTTTCTGAATCCCTTAATCCCTTGAGAAAGTTTTTATGAAGTTATGGTTGGCTAGGGAAAAGGGTTTACGAATCAACGAAAGAGAAATGATGAAGGAGAGTGTACGCAATCATAACTCGGAAAGAAAAAACTAAAGTCAAAGAAACATTTAAGGAAATGAGACGGAAAAGACGTTCTCAAAAGCGCCGAGACGACTCACTTAATCAGTAGTCCTAAGACATACAAGTAACAAGGTTAAAACAACTTGAAAAGTAGCTCTTCACGAGCTTATAATCTGGGCTTACCTTGAAATCTTTTTAACATTTCTGTAAGAAATAGTAAAACAGAGGTTAAAGTTTGCTATGAATAATAGTATCTAAAGTAGCCTCTGAGTCATTAAATTAGGAAGGATGAATGAGGGACTCATCGACATCGTCTACTTCAAAAGCAAAACTAGAAATAATACTGAACCATAACTACTAAGATGCTTAGAAATTCTTCACTTCGTGATGGTATCAGTTAACCATCCTGCCAAAGTTACCCCTACTGCCACTGACGGATAGACATAGGGTTAGTGTTTCTGAATCTCTTAATCCCTTGAGAAAGTAAGTAAAGAAGTTAAGCTTGGCTCGGGAAAAAGGTTCGCCGACTCAACGAAAGAGAAACAACGACCGAGAGCGTTCGCAGCCATAATTCGGAAAGAGACAAGTAATACTAACAGAACAACCAAAAATGTGACCGTGTGTGTATAAGACGTTTAAGCGCAGATACAACTCACTTAGTAGTTCTAAAGCATTTTTCATGTTATTGTTCTAACTGGGTTGCTTGTTTCGCTCGTTTGAAACTTCAAGACATGAAATCCTTTTTCAATATGTAATGGTAATACGACTGAGTGGAGTCCAATTCGGTCTGTAATCATACGTGTGATAACAAAATCGGACGACCGCGATGCGGGAGTCCGATTTGTTTATCACGAGTATTATTACAGACCGAATTGGACGACACGAAGTCTTATTACCAATTAATCATAAAAATTACAATTTCCGAGAAAAGAGGAAGAGCCAAGTTGTAAAAGGGAAGGAAATTTTGCATTGAAAGACTGACGAAGGAAGCGTAAATTGTTTAATGTCGCTCTGACATTGACTACGATCAAAATGTATGCTGATTGTCAGCAAGGTTGTGATTGGTTGATTTAAACTACAACTTTGAATGTGATTGGTTGATTTAAAATACTACTTTGAATGTGATTGGCTTATTGAACTGTCCGATAACAAACTGTCCAATAACAAAGTGTCTAATAACAAACTGTCCGATAACAACTTGGCACGTGAATTAGTGGAAAATAGGAGCTTTTTAAACCAATCACAATCGAGGAAATCGTAATTTTTATGATTAAACCTATATTATATAAGTGGGCTAATTGTTTCGAGGCGCTACAACCGTTCATTACGAGTAGCTCCTGCTCAAGGGCTCGACTACTGCAGCAACATTGTCCAGTAAGATCACAGTAAAGCAACATGAAGTCAAACTACAAAGCGAGCGAAGACCCAGTTATGGCTTCAAATCACTGCCGACTAGAGCGGGCTAATCAACAATAGTGCCTATCACGAGCTACACTATACTCTAACCTCAACCAAGCGACCGATCACTAAAGAAATTAAAGCTGTCTTTATGACTAAAACGTCAAGAAAAACGCAACTAAATGCCACTGCCTAAAAGGTTACTGCAAGGGTCAAACTTTAAGCTTATACACGCTCTTTAATCGCGTACTTATTATAACTTTAATATGGAAAGGGATAATTAGTTAATTTTAAAATGAACTTGACTCGTGACCACAGATTATCAAAGCGTAATAAATCATAAGAGTGTGGAATCTGAAATTCGATTTAACAAACTCCTCATTGTTTCCTCTTTTCGTGAACTTTATCTCGAGGAAGCCTGGTGCTCCGCTTGGCGGCCCTTTCGGCCGCCGGAGCTCTGCTATCATTTATCGTTATCGTTATCGTTAGCGTTATCTTCATCATTTATCGTTATCGTCATAGTTGTCGATATTGTTATTGGTGTTTATTATTATTATTATTATTATTATTATTATTATTATTATTATTATTATTATTTACTTTACTTTACTTTTACAATAAGAGTGTGTAGGATCTGAAAATCAATTTAACAAACTCCTCATTGTTTCCTCTTTTCGTGAACTTTATCTCGAGGAAGCCTGGCCTCATTTTTTAAGCAATCAATCTCTATACCCGCAAAGGGAAGGACGTGATCGAGGCCCACCTTCTTTTTTTCCCACTACGAGCTACATTATACTCTAACCTCTCAACCGATCACTAAAGAAATTAAAGCTTTCTTTATGACTAAAAGTCAAGAAAAACGCAACTAAATGCCAATACCTAAAATTTGTTTAAAGGGGAAATGTCACGCAATTCGGATAAACACAAATATGTGTTTTGAACACTAAAATGTTCCAAAGATTTTTGCAGTTTTCCTGTAAAGCACATAATATGTGTTCTGAAACTATTCGCGGTTGTCTGTGCCCACCGATGACAAGGAGGAAATGGATTAAGCTTGAAAAACAGTTAGGTTAACAGCTTTCAAGTTTTGTCTTTATCTCTTGGAAAAATCACTGTAAAATAATACTAGATTCCTTTTTTCCAAGAAATGATTTGAAATCAATCTTTTCGTGTCCCTTGGCCTGTTCATGTAATACACAAAGTACTTCCTCACAATCTGAACAAACTTATAACAGGAATTGTCGTGACAGTACCCCCTTAATGGCGTTAATATTAAAACTTACCGTGACACACTCTTTAATGGCGTACCTATTAAAAGACATGCTTATACTACTAACAAGGTTATAACGAATTGACAGACAGCTCTTCACGAGCTTACAATCTTGACTTACCTTCACGCTGTTTTTTCCAATCTGCAAAAACAAGACAAACAGAGGTTAAAGCTTGTTACGGATAATAGTATCGAAAGTTGTCTTATTGAATTAAGAAGGGTCAATCAGGAAATACATCAAAGTAATCGTCACTCTCAAAAACAAAAACAACAACAACAACAACCAAACCAAAATAATAATAATAATAATAATAATAATAATAATAATAATAATAATAATAACAGTACCGAGCCATAACTATTGACATGCCTATTGGATGCCAAAAGGTTGCTTTGGTTCATATGAAGGTTGTGTGCGTTTAGTTTTTCGGCTATGACGATGGTTTTCAGCGATTTTCTTCTCATGTATGGTTCGTCCGCAACGTCATCGAATGAACAGACCTTTATTCTGTATGTCCTGTTAGCGTTATCGTCATCATTTATCGTTATCGTCATAGTTGTCGATATTGTTATTGGTGTTTATTATTATTATTATTATTATTATTATTATTATTATTATTATTATTATTTACTTTACTTTTACAATAAGAGTGTGTAGGATCTGAAAATCAATTTAACAAACTCCTCATTGTTTCCTCTTTTCGTGAACTTTATCTCGAGGAAGCCTGGCCTCATTTTTTAAGCAATCAATCTCTATACCCGCAAAGGGAAGGACGTGATCGAGGCCCACCTTCTTTTTTTCCCACTACGAGCTACATTATACTCTAACCTCTCAACCGATCACTAAAGAAATTAAAGCTTTCTTTATGCCTAAAAGTCAAGAAAACGCAACTAACAGTTCATTGCGAGTAGCTCCCGCGCAAGACTGTTCAGTCGAACATTGTCCAGTAAGATCAAAATAAAGTGACGTGACGTCAAACTACAAAGTGAGCAAAGAAGCATTTATGGCTGAATCACTGTCGACTAGACCGGGCTTCACTAATCAATATTCATCAACTGTGCCCACTACGAACTACATGATACTCTAATATCAACCGAGCGACCGATCACTAAAGAAATTAAAGCTGTCTTTATGACTATCAAGTCAAGAAAAACGAAACTAAAAGCCAATGCCTAAAAAAGTACTTCCTCACAATCTGAACAAACTTATAACTGGAATTGTCGTGACAGTATCCCCTTAAGGTGATTCCTTACATTTGCATCGCGCATTCTTATTGCGCATAATTTATGGCGTCAGTTAGCGCGCGCTCGTGAACGCGCACATTGAAAACATGGCGGATTTGCCTTGAAATTGAGCTCTGTTAGTTGAAAAATGGCGATAGCTCAACAACGAATATGGGCACCCCACCTTTTTTCCAGTCATTGTAATCAACTTATCATAAGCTTTTTGTGAGAAAAGACTGATCTGATTTCTATCGCTGAAAATTGAATAAGTAAGGAAAATAGCAGATAAACTGTGGTCTTTTCTCTTTGAAGTTTAGTAACCATGTCAAGAAATTTGGTTCAAATATTTAATCAAGGATTCAGCTTGCTGTCTAAATCAAACTTGAAATGTTTATTTGTGTCCACATCATGTATGGACTATAGTATAATGCGTGTTCTCATGATTTTGGGTTCACAAAGATGTTACAACAACTGGAAATGCGTTCTTACAATAAGCATCAAATAATGCTAACATGGGGCATATTCAATGCCTCACAGCTCCTAAATGAGCATGCCCCCCCCCCCCCCCCCCTTCTTTATTTCGAAATCGAATTTCTCATATGATAAATATTGAGTGGACAAACTTTCAACAGAAATCTATTGCACTTTTATTTCAGAGCAATTACCTTAATGGCGTTAATATTAAAGAATACATGTACACGCTTTTTAATCGCGTACCTATTAAAAGACATGCTTATACCACTAACCAGGCTTAAAAAAATTAAAAGGCATCACTCTACGAGCTTATAATCTGGGCTTACCTTCTTCCCATTTTTCCTCCACTGTAAGAAATACAAAATAGAGAGGTTAAAGTCCGTAGCGGCACTATCTTAAAGTCCCTATTAACCATCTCCGAAACATAATACCCCCTAAACAACATGCTTACAAGAGGAATTAAAATGATCTCTATTGATTTAAAGAAATTGCTTTAACTGACGCATAGACATAGGGTTAGTGTTTCTGAATCTCTTCATCCCTTGAGAAAGTAAGTAAAAAAGTTAAGCTTGGCTCGGGAAAAAGGTTCGCCGAATCAACGAAAGAGAAACAACGACCGAGAGCGTTCGCAGCCATAATTCGGAAAGAGACAAGTATACTAACAGAACTACCAAAAATGTGACCGCTAGAACACGTTTAATCGCAGATACAACTCACTTAATAGTTCTAAAGTATATTCCATGTTATTGTTCAAACTGGGTGTCTTGTCTCGCTCTTTTGAAACTTCAAGACATAAAATCCTTTCTCAATATAACCTATAATACATAAGTGAGCTAATTGTTTCGAGGCGCTATAACAGTTCATTGCGAGTAGCTCCCGCGCAAGACTGTTCAGTCGACTACTGCAGCAACATTGTCCAGTAAGATCAAAATAAAGTGACCTGACGTCAAACTACAAAATGTGCAAAGACGCATTTATGGCTGAATCACTGTCGACTAGACCGGGCTTCACTAATCAATATTCATCAACTGTGGCCACTACGAACTACATGATACTCTAATCTCAACCGAGCGACCGATCACGAAAGAAATTAAAGCTGTCTTTATGACTAAAAAGTCAAGAAAAACGAAAGTAAAAGCCAATGCCTAAAAAAGTACTTCCTCACAATCTGAACAAACTTATAACAGGAAGTGTCGTGACAGTACCCCTTTATGGCGTTAATATTAAAACTTACACACACTCTTTAATTGCGTACCCATTAAAAGACATGCTTATACTACTAACAAGGTTATGACAAATTACGACCTTACAATCAGGGCTTACCTTCACGTTTTTTCCTCTCTGTAAGAACATGAAAATGAGAGGTTAAAGTTTGTTACGGATATTAGTACCGAAAGTTGTCTTATTGAATTAAGAAGGGTGAATCAGTAAACATCAAAGTAATCGTCACCCTCAAAAACAAAAAAAGTAATACCGAGCCATAACTATTAAGATGCCTAGAAATTCAAGAAGAAGGAGAAGTTTAAGCACATAGACAACTCATATAATAGTTCTAAGAGATTTCCACGTTATTGTTGAAACTGGGTGTCTTTTCTCGCTCTTGTCAAATTTCAAGACATGAAATCCTTCCTCAATATAACTTTTAATACATAAGTGGGCTAATTGTTTCGAGGCGCTATAACAGTTCATTGCGAGTAGCTCCCGCGCAAGACTGTTCAGTCGACTACTGCAGCAACATTGTCCAGTAATATCAAAATAAAGTCACGTGACGTCAAACTACAAAGTGTGCAAAGACGCATTTATGGCTGAATCACTGTCGACTAGACCGGGCTTCACTAATCAATATTCATCAACTCTGGCCACTACGAACTACATGATACTCTAATATCAACCGAGCGACCGATCACTAAAGACATTAAAGCTGTCTTTATGACTAAAAAGTCAAGAAAAACGAAAGTAAAAGCCAATGCCTAAAAAAGTACTTCCTCACAATCTGAACAAACTTATAACTGGAATTGTCGTGACAGTACCCCCTTAAAGTGATTCCTCACATTTGCATCGCGCATTCTTATTGCGCGCGCATAATTTATGGCGTCATTTAGCGCGCGCTCGTGAACGCGCACATTGAAAACATGGCGGATTTGCCTTGAAATTGAGCTCTGTTAGTTGAAAAATGGCGATAGGTCAGCAACGAGTATGGGCACCCCACCTTTTTTCCAGTCATTGCAATCAACTTATCATAAGCTTTTTGTGAGAAAAGACTGATCTGATTTCTATCGCTGAAAATTGAATAAGTAAGGAAAATAGCAGATAAACTGTGGTCTTTTCTCTTTGAAGTTTAGTAACCATGTCAAGAAATTTGGTTCAAATATTTAATCAAGGATTCAGCTTGCTGTCTAAATCAAACTTGAAATGTTTATTTGTGTCCACATCATGTATGGACTATAGTATAATGCGTGTTCTCATGATTTTGGGTTCACAAAGATGTTACAACAACTGGAAATGCGTTCTTACAATAAGCATCAAATAATGCTAACATGGGGCATATTCAATGCCTTACAGCTCCTAAATGAGCATGCCCCCACCCCCCCCCCCCCCCTTCTTTATTTCGAAATCGAAGTTCTCATATGATAAATATTGAGTGGACAAACTTTCAACAGAAATCTATTGCACTTTTATTTCAGAGGAATTACCTTAATGGCGTTAATATTAAAGAATACATGTACACGCTTTTTAATCGCGTACCTATTAAAAGACATGCTTATACCACTAACCAGGCTTAAAAAAATTAAAAGGCATCACTCTACGAGCTTATAATGTGGGCTTACCTTCTTCCCATTTTTCCTCCACTGTAAGAAATACAAAATAGAGAGGTTAAAGTCCGTAGCGGCACTATCTTAAAGTCCCTATTAACCATCTCCGAAACATAATACCCCCCTAAACAACATGCTTACAAGAGGAATTAAAATGATCTCTATTGATTTAAAGAAATTGCTTTAACTGACGCATAGACATAGGGTTAGTGTTTCTGAATCTCTTCATCCTTTGAGAAAGTAAGTAAAAAAGTTAAGCTTGGCTCGGGAAAAAGGTTCGCCGAATCAACGAAAGAGAAACAACGACCGAGAGCGTTCGCAGCCATAATTCGGAAAGAGACAAGTATACTAACAGAACTACCAAAAATGTGACCGCTAGAACACGTTTAATCGCAGATACAACTCACTTAATAGTTCTAAAGTATATTCCATGTTATTGTTCAAACTGGGTGTCTTGTCTCGCTCTTTTGAAACTTCAAGACATAAAATCCTTTCTCAATATAACCTATAATACATAAGTGAGCTAATTGTTTCGAGGCGCTATAACAGTTCATTGCGAGTAGCTCCCGCGCAAGACTGTTCAGTCGACTACTGCAGCAACATTGTCCAGTAAGATCAAAATAAAGTGACCTGACGTCAAACTACAAAATGTGCAAAGACGCATTTATGGCTGAATCACTGTCGACTAGACCGGGCTTCACTAATCAATATTCATCAACTGTGGCCACTACGAACTACATGATACTCTAATCTCAACCGAGCGACCGATCACGAAAGAAATTAAAGCTGTCTTTATGACTAAAAAGTCAAGAAAAACGAAAGTAAAAGCCAATGCCTAAAAAAGTACTTCCTCACAATCTGAACAAACTTATAACAGGAAGTGTCGTGACAGTACCCCTTTATGGCGTTAATATTAAAACTTACACACACTCTTTAATTGCGTACCCATTAAAAGACATGCTTATACTACTAACAAGGTTATGACAAATTACGACCTTACAATCAGGGCTTACCTTCACGTTTTTTCCTCTCTGTAAGAACATGAAAATGAGAGGTTAAAGTTTGTTACGGATATTAGTACCGAAAGTTGTCTTATTGAATTAAGAAGGGTGAATCAGTAAACATCAAAGTAATCGTCACCCTCAAAAACAAAAAAAGTAATACCGAGCCATAACTATTAAGATGCCTAGAAATTCAAGAAGAAGGAGAAGTTTAAGCACATAGACAACTCATATAATAGTTCTAAGAGATTTCCACGTTATTGTTGAAACTGGGTGTCTTTTCTCGCTCTTGTCAAATTTCAAGACATGAAATCCTTCCTCAATATAACTTTTAATACATAAGTGGGCTAATTGTTTCGAGGCGCTATAACAGTTCATTGCGAGTAGCTCCCGCGCAAGACTGTTCAGTCGACTACTGCAGCAACATTGTCCAGTAATATCAAAATAAAGTCACGTGACGTCAAACTACAAAGTGTGCAAAGACGCATTTATGGCTGAATCACTGTCGACTAGACCGGGCTTCACTAATCAATATTCATCAACTCTGGCCACTACGAACTACATGATACTCTAATATCAACCGAGCGACCGATCACTAAAGAAATTAAAGCTGTCTTTATGACTAAAAAGTCAAGAAAAACGAAAGTAAAAGCCAATGCCTAAAAAAGTACTTCCTCACAATCTGAACAAACTTATAACTGGAATTGTCGTGACAGTACCCCCTTAAAGTGATTCCTCACATTTGCATCGCGCATTCTTATTGCGCGCGCATAATTTATGGCGTCATTTAGCGCGCGCTCGTGAACGCGCACATTGAAAACATGGCGGATTTGCCTTGAAATTGAGCTCTGTTAGTTGAAAAATGGCGATAGGTCAGCAACGAGTATGGGCACCCCACCTTTTTTCCAGTCATTGCAATCAACTTATCATAAGCTTTTTGTGAGAAAAGACTGATCTGATTTCTATCGCTGAAAATTGAATAAGTAAGGAAAATAGCAGATAAACTGTGGTCTTTTCTCTTTGAAGTTTAGTAACCATGTCAAGAAATTTGGTTCAAATATTTAATCAAGGATTCAGCTTGCTGTCTAAATCAAACTTGAAATGTTTATTTGTGTCCACATCATGTATGGACTATAGTATAATGCGTGTTCTCATGATTTTGGGTTCACAAAGATTTTACAACAACTGGCAACTGGAAATGCGTTCTTACAATAAGCATCAAATAATGCTAAAATGGGGCATATTCAATGCCTCACAGCTCCTAAATGAGCATGCCCCCCCACCCCCACCCCCCTTCTTTATTTCGAAATCGAAGTTCTCATATGATAAATATTGAGTGGACAAACTTTGAACAGAAATCTATTGTCACTTTTATTTCAGAGGAATTACCTTAATGGCGTTAATATTAAAGCTTACATGTACACGCTTTTTAATCGCGTACCTATTAAAAGACATGTTTATACCACTAACAAGGTTATAACGAATCACGACCTTACAATCTGGGGTTACCTTCACATTGTTTTTTTTCTCTCTGTAAGAACGTGAAAATGAGAGGTTAAAGTTTGTTACGGATATTAGTACCGAAAGTTGTCTTATTGAATTAAGAAGGGTGAATCAGTAAACATCAAAGTAATCGTCACCCTCAAAAACAAAAAAAGTAATACCGAGCCATAACTATTAAGATGCCTAGAAATTCAAGAAGAAGGAGAAGTTTAAGCGCATAGACAACTTAAATAATAGTTCTAAGAGATTTCCATGTTATTGTTCAAACTGGGTGTCTTGTCTCGCTCTTGTGAAACTTCAAGACATGAAATCCTTCCTCAATATAACTTTTAATACATAAGTGGGCTAATTGTTTCGAGGCGCTATAACAGTTCATTGCGAGTAGCTCCCGCGCAAGACTGTTCAGTCGACTACTGCAGCAACATTGTCCAGTAATATCAAAATAAAGTCACGTGACGTCAAACTACAAAGTGTGCAAAGACGCATTTATGGCTGAATCACTGTCGACTAGACCGGGCTTCACTAATCAATATTCATCAACTCTGGCCACTACGAACTACATGATACTCTAATATCAACCGAGCGACCGATCACTAAAGAAATTAAAGCTGTCTTTATGACTAAAAAGTCAAGAAAAACGAAAGTAAAAGCCAATGCCTAAAAAAGTACTTCCTCACAATCTGAACAAACTTATAACTGGAATTGTCGTGACAGTACCCCCTTAAAGTGATTCCTCACATTTGCATCGCGCATTCTTATTGCGCGCGCATAATTTATGGCGTCATTTAGCGCGCGCTCGTGAACGCGCACATTGAAAACATGGCGGATTTGCCTTGAAATTGAGCTCTGTTAGTTGAAAAATGGCGATAGGTCAGCAACGAGTATGGGCACCCCACCTTTTTTCCAGTCATTGCAATCAACTTATCATAAGCTTTTTGTGAGAAAAGACTGATCTGATTTCTATCGCTGAAAATTGAATAAGTAAGGAAAATAGCAGATAAACTGTGGTCTTTTCTCTTTGAAGTTTAGTAACCATGTCAAGAAATTTGGTTCAAATATTTAATCAAGGATTCAGCTTGCTGTCTAAATCAAACTTGAAATGTTTATTTGTGTCCACATCATGTATGGACTATAGTATAATGCGTGTTCTCATGATTTTGGGTTCACAAAGATTTTACAACAACTGGCAACTGGAAATGCGTTCTTACAATAAGCATCAAATAATGCTAAAATGGGGCATATTCAATGCCTCACAGCTCCTAAATGAGCATGCCCCCCCACCCCCCACCCCCTTCTTTATTTCGAAATCGAATTTCTCATATGATAAATATTGAGTGGACAAACTTTGAACAGAAATCTATTGTCACTTTTATTTCAGAGGAATTACCTTAATGGCGTTAATATTAAAGCTTACATGTACACGCTTTTTAATCGCGTACCTATTAAAAGACATGTTTATACCACTAACAAGGTTATAACGAATCACGACCTTACAATCTGGGGTTACCTTCACATTGTTTTTTTTCTCTCTGTAAGAACGTGAAAATGAGAGGTTAAAGTTTGTTACGGATATTAGTACCGAAAGTTGTCTTATTGAATTAAGAAGGGTGAATCAGTAAACATCAAAGTAATCGTCACCCTCAAAAACAAAAAAAAGTAATACCGAGCCATAACTATTAAGATGCCTAGAAATTCAAGAAGAAGGAGAAGTTTAAGCGCATAGACAACTTAAATAATAGTTCTAAGAGATTTCCATGTTATTGTTCAAACTGGGTGTCTTGTCTCGCTCTTGTGAAACTTCAAGACATGAAATCCTTCCTCAATATAACTTTTAATACATAAGTGGGCTAATTGTTTCGAGGCGCTATAACAGTTCATTGCGAGTAGCTCCCGCGCAAGACTGTTCAGTCGACTACTGCAGCAACATTGTCCAGTAAGATCAAAATAAAGTGACGTGACGTCAAACTACAAAGTGTGCAAAGACGCATTTATGGCTGAATCACTGTCGACTAGACCGGGCTTCACTAATCAATATTCATCAACTGTGGCCACTACAAACTACATTATACTCTAATCTCAACCGAGCCACCGATCACTAAAGAAATTAAAGCTGTCTTTATGACTAAAAAGTCAACTTAAAGCCAATACCTAAAGCCAAGCCCTAAATCAAAGTACAACTGTGAAGAAGTCGTGGATATGTAACCTTATTTGCGATAAGGGGGATTAAGCCAAAGTGACTCGAGAAAACGGCGTTTTAACTAGTTTAAATGCGCAAAAACTCTTCCTGGAAAGTGTTTAAACAATATTTTAATACGTTTAAACGGCCAGCTTTGAGCTAGCTCTTATGAGCATCAGGTTTTTTTGTTGTTGTTTTGTTTTGTTTTGTTCATGAGCTTAACGCAATTTAACCTCGGGGTGCATATGTACATATTTGCGTTTGACTGAATTATCATTCAACATCGTGAGATATCGTGAGAATTAAAAGAATGTGCTCCTTTTGAAAGCTGAACAGGTTTCTGTCTTGTCCGTATGGTCGGACAAATATCTGGCAAAAGGACGATTTCGCCAAAACGAAGCCAGCCAAACACTGCAGTATTTCGGAGAAATTTGTTACACAATGCTGTCGAACGAACACAAACGAAATTTGGCATATGCAAATTAAGCTTTTTAGTGCCGGTGTAAATGCAACATTTGCCGTCGTTTTCTTAAATAATCATTGATGCCATGTTTTTGGATATTAAAGGAAAAAAGTTTCATTCAAAACTTTTACTGAAAAAATGACGCTTTTAGTTAAAACGAAAAGTATTTCTCAAAGCATTGTGGCTAGACGTGATGGCGCCACAAAAAAGATAATTTGATTTTAGTTTGCGTTGTTCTCGTTAGAATGTTATTTCCAACGCTAAAAATGGCTTCGCGAATGCAGCTATATTTGTGCCAAAAGTTTCCGTCATCAATTTCTGTGCACACTTGGAAAATATCTTGGGTTGAAGAGAACGGCTCATATTTTTTCCACAGATTGTGAATTGGATGAACGTAGCAGAAGCTTATGGCGCGTATATCTTATCAAAATTCAACTTTTCGCTTGTTTTACAAGTTTGACATTCGCCTTTTCAATTGGACGTTCGTTTTATTCATTTCGACATTCGTTTTATTCGCTTCGGCATTCGTTTTTCAAGGTGGACATTCGTTTTACATAAACAGCATTCGTTTTTTAAGATCGACATTGTTTTTACATAAAACAGCATTTGTTTGTCAAGACTTAAGTTCGACATTCCTTTTACACAATGTTTTTTTTTTCAAGTTCTTCTATACCGTCCGTTCAACATTCATTTTAGCGACGTTTGTTTTGGCGACATTCGTTTTGTTTTTTTGAAGATTTCCTGCCAGACACTGGGTCGAGCGCTCAAAGGAAATGGTGACCGTAAGGGAGGCTTTTCTTTGAAGAGTCTGTTCTTTATTGGAAGTGTTAAATCACTCTAGTAACTTCGATGATGGAATATCGACAACATGTTGACCTGTGGAAATTTGCTGTACCACCATGCCGTTCGCCTTGCTTCAGTCAACATCGTGGAGGATGCTACGAAAGCTGAGTTAAGAGCTGTCGTCGATTTGCTTAGTGAAGTGGATGAGTCCAAACAAAACTTTTCTTTTCAACCCGAAGTTGAGTACACTGGTGCTCCAGGAAGGCCTAAGATTTGTGTCACAAACGTCGGTGTTCTTCGTGGAACTGGCGCTTGTGGATGTGCTCGGAGATGGTTCCACCGTCAACGAAGCTGAACTTTCTGCTGAATTCGTCGACCTTAGCGTCGGGGGACTCGTGGATGAGTTGTAACTGGAGTTGTCTTCCAGTTCGCTCACCACCTGCTCAAGGACGTTTTTGCACCGTTCTAATCGATCTCGGGCAGTCATGGCCGGGATAAAAATGCTAACAAAAAGCTACAAAACAACGAATTTCTCGTTAACCGCTATCGAACACATCTTCCCTCTGCAGCAGAGAATGCTTGCATGGCGGGAAATCTTCAAATCCCACAGTGCATTGCGAAAAAACAAAACGAATGTCGCCAAACCGAACGTCGCTAAAACGAATGTTGAACGGACGGTATAGAAGAACTTGAAAAAAAAAAAAACAAAAACAAATGCTGTTTTATGTAAAAACAATGTCGGTCTTAAAAAACGAATGCTGTTTATGTAAAACGAATGTCGAAATGAATAAAACGAACGTCCAATTGAAAAGGCGAATGCCAAACTTGTAAAACGAGCGAAAAGTTGAATTTTGATAAGAAATACGCGCCATAGAAGCTGCTCTTGTGACGGAATATTGTTTATAATTTCTTTCGCCGTCTGGCTGTTTGATCGAACGCTCCTTTTGCCGTTTATTCGTTCGATCCGAGCTGAAATAAAGTTACTTTACTTTACTTTTTTCATTCCGTTCATCGGTTCGACTGTTGCTCCTGGGACATACTTCGGAAAGCGGATAGAGGTGTTCCGGCCATATTTCGGAAAATCGATATCTATTTTGTCTGCCGTTGACATATCGATTTGTTTACATCTGAATGAGAGTGACAAATTTGCATAATCTGACCCCCAACAACAGTCGTTCCTGCGCCTCGCGTATCCACGACTAAAAATTGCTTAAAGGGGCACTGTCAAGGAATTTGAAAAAACTACAATATGTGTTTGGAACATTAAAATGTTGCAAACATTTTGCTGTTTTCTTGCAAAACACTTGACTCATGCACTGAAACTATTTGCGGTTCTCTATCGCAACCGATGACGAGGAGGAAATGGATTACAACTTGAAAAAAGTTAGTTTAACAGTTTTCAAGTTTTGTCATTGTGCCTTGCAAAAGTCACTGTAAAATAATGCTAGTTTCCTTTCTTCCAAGTAATGATCTCAACAAACTTATAACAGGAATTGTCGTGACAGTACCCCTTTATGGTGTTAATATTAAAACTTACACACACTCTTTAATCGCGTACCTATTAAAGACCTGCTTAATATACTACTAACAAGGTTATAACGAATTGACAGACACCTCTTCACGAGCTTAGCATCTGGACTTACCTTAACCATAACTCAAGGAAAGAGACGATAAGAGTAATTGAAATGATTTTAATTGATTTAAAGAAATCGCTGCAACTGACGGCTATACATAAGGTTAACGTTTCTGAATCCCTTAATCCCTTGAGAAAGTTTTTATGAAGTTATGGTTGGCTAGGGAAAAGGGTTTACGAATCAACGAAAGAGAAATGATGAAGGAGAGTGTACGCAATCATAACTCGGAAAGAAAAAACTAAAGTCAAAGAAACATTTAAGGAAATGAGACGGAAAAGACGTTCTCAAAAGCGCCGAGACGACTCACTTAATCAGTAGTCCTAAGACATACAAGTAACAAGGTTAAAACAACTTGAAAAGTAGCTCTTCACGAGCTTATAATCTGGGCTTACCTTGAAATCTTTTTAACATTTCTGTAAGAAATAGTAAAACAGAGGTTAAAGTTTGCTATGAATAATAGTATCTAAAGTAGCCTCTGAGTCATTAAATTAGGAAGGATGAATGAGGGGACTCATCGACATCGTCTACTTCAAAAGCAAAACTAGAAATAATACTGAACCATAACTACTAAGATGCTTAGAAATTCTTCACTTCGTGATGGTATCAGTTAACCATCCTGCCAAAGTTACCCCTACTGCCACTGACGGATAGACATAGGGTTAGTGTTTCTGAATCTCTTAATCCCTTGAGAAAGTAAGTAAAGAAGTTAAGCTTGGCTCGGGAAAAAGGTTCGCCGACTCAACGAAAGAGAAACAACGACCGAGAGCGTTCGCAGCCATAATTCGGAAAGAGACAAGTAATACTAACAGAACAACCAAAAATGTGACCGTGTGTGTATAAGACGTTTAAGCGCAGATACAACTCACTTAGTAGTTCTAAAGCATTTTTCATGTTATTGTTCTAACTGGGTTGCTTGTTTCGCTCGTTTGAAACTTCAAGACATGAAATCCTTTTTCAATATGTAATGGTAATACGACTGAGTGGAGTCCAATTCGGTCTGTAATCATACGTGTGATAACAAAATCGGACGACCGCGCAAGGAAATTTTGCATTAAAAGACTGACGAAGGAAGCGTAAATTGTTTAATGTCGCTCTGACATTGACTACGATCAAAATGTATGCTGATTGTCAGCAAGGTTGTGATTGGTTGATTTAAACTACAACTTTGAATGTGATTGGTTGATTTAAAATACTACTTTGAATGTGATTGGCTTATTGAACTGTCCGATAACAAACTGTCCAATAACAAAGTGTCCAATAACAAACTGTCCGATAACAACTTGGCACGTGAATTAGTGGAAAATAGGAGCTTTTTAAACCAATCACAATCGAGGAAATCGTAATTTTTATGATTAAACCTATATTATATAAGTGGGCTAATTGTTTCGAGGCGCTACAACCGTTCATTACGAGTAGCTCCTGCTCAAGGGCTCGACTACTGCAGCAACATTGTCCAGTAAGATCACAGTAAAGCAACATGAAGTCAAACTACAAAGCGAGCGAAGACCCAGTTATGGCTTCAAATCACTGCCGACTAGAGCGGGCTAATCAACAATAGTGCCTATCACGAGCTACACTATACTCTAACCTCAACCAAGCGACCGATCACTAAAGAAATTAAAGCTGTCTTTATGACTAAAACGTCAAGAAAAACGCAACTAAATGCCACTGCCTAAAAGGTTACTGCAAGGGTCAAACTTTAAGCTTATACACGCTCTTTAATCGCGTACTTATTATAACTTTAATATGGAAAGGGATAATTAGTTAATTTTAAAATGAACTTGACTCGTGACCACAGATTATCAAAGCGTAATAAATCATAAGAGTGTGGAATCTGAAATTCGATTTAACAAACTCCTCATTGTTTCCTCTTTTCGTGAACTTTATCTCGAGGAAGCCTGGTGCTCCGCTTGGCGGCCCTTTCGGCCGCCGGAGCTCTGCTATCATTTATCGTTATCGTTATCGTTAGCGTTATCTTCATCATTTATCGTTATCGTCATAGTTGTCGATATTGTTATTGGTGTTTATTATTATTATTATTATTATTATTATTATTATTATTATTATTATTTACTTTACTTTACTTTTACAATAAGAGTGTGTAGGATCTGAAAATCAATTTAACAAACTCCTCATTGTTTCCTCTTTTCGTGAACTTTATCTCGAGGAAGCCTGGCCTCATTTTTTAAGCAATCAATCTCTATACCCGCAAAGGGAAGGACGTGATCGAGGCCCACCTTCTTTTTTTCCCACTACGAGCTACATTATACTCTAACCTCTCAACCGATCACTAAAGAAATTAAAGCTTTCTTTATGACTAAAAGTCAAGAAAAACGCAACTAAATGCCAATACCTAAAATTTGTTTAAAGGGGAAATGTCACGCAATTCGGATAAACACAAATATGTGTTTTGAACACTAAAATGTTCCAAAGATTTTTGCAGTTTTCCTGTAAAGCACATAATATGTGTTCTGAAACTATTCGCGGTTGTCTGTGCCCACCGATGACAAGGAGGAAATGGATTAAGCTTGAAAAACAGTTAGGTTAACAGCTTTCAAGTTTTGTCTTTATCTCTTGGAAAAATCACTGTAAAATAATACTACATTCCTTTTTTCCAAGAAATGATTTGAAATCAATCTTTTCGTGTCCCTTGGCCTGTTCATGTAATACACAAAGTACTTCCTCACAATCTGAACAAACTTATAACAGGAATTGTCGTGACAGTACCCCCTTAATGGCGTTAATATTAAAACTTACCGTGACACACTCTTTAATGGCGTACCTATTAAAAGACATGCTTATACTACTAACAAGGTTATAACGAATTGACAGACAGCTCTTCACGAGCTTACAATCTTGACTTACCTTCACGCTGTTTTTTCCAATCTGCAAAAACAAGACAAACAGAGGTTAAAGCTTGTTACGGATAATAGTATCGAAAATTGTCTTATTGAATTAAGAAGGGTCAATCAGGAAATACATCAAAGTAATCGTCACCCTCAAAAACAAAAACAACAACAACAACAAAATAAAAATAATAATAATAATAATAATAATAATAATAATAATAATAATAACAGTACCGGGCCATAACTATTGAGATGCCTATTGGATGCCAAAAGGTTGCTTTGGTTCATATGAAGGTTGTGTGCGTTTAGTTTTTCGGCTATGACGATGGTTTTCAGCGATTTTCTTCTCATGTATGGTTCGTCCGCAACGTCATCGAATGAACAGACCTTTATTCTGTGTGTCCTATTTTTCTGACTATATTTTGAGTACCAAAAAGCGAAGATTAGTTCTTGAATTCACTTCACCTCCATTTGTTACCGGGGATGGTACTTACTTTCAACCTCCAAGCTTGAGTCTGCGAGAAGGCAAGCGGAACGTTGACGTTAGTATTAGATCGTGGCTAGCGCAATTAAAGCTGTCTTAGAATCAATAAACGAAAACTACAGTGTACTTCGCTATTTTAATTTACTTGGTATCGCCATTTCCACTTTGGACTTACTACTTGATAGCACAGCTATTAACAACCTACGAGACAGCTGTAAATGTATCACTCCTATATAACGACAATTGAACAGTTTTAAGTCTAGTCGACTGCAAGTGCATCAGCAGTTCAACAAACGACTTTATCTTAGTAAACAATAATGCCTTTTCGTGGGAAAACTATTTTTAAAACTTCATACAAAGTGGCTGAAACTGATGAAAACAAACCCTTGCACTCGGGGGAGAGGGGGAGGACTACTCCCTATAATGTACTTTTCGGGGCTGCTTCGACCGGAAGGTGTACCTTTTCTAAACCAGAGGTAAATGAAAGGGTAGGGTGTTTCACAAGTTGAGGTATGGAAAAGGGGCGGGAAAACTGTCATTTAATCATTTAATACGAAATGAAAAGGCTCATCAATGTATCTAGAAGAGACGCACCTAACAGCTGGTCCTTTTCACAAAAAGCATATTTAGAGGTAACCTCGACGTTCGTTAAAAGTTACCGGCAAGGCGTTATGAAGGCGACAAAGAAAAGCAAACTTATTTTCATGCACGGGCAATTCACTTCTTAACGCTGCTACCGTTGAGTTGTTTGAAAACTTCAATGCGGAAAAATAATAATTTGTTGAACTTAAAAATTAGCTCGACTTGTCATCACAGCTAATCAAAGCGTAATAAATTACAAGAGTGTGTGGAATCTGACATTCAGTTTCATAAAAAAAATCCTCAATATTTCCTCTTTTCGTGTGTTTTTAACGCTTCTCTGAGTTCCCAAAACCCGTTTGAAGCGATAATCTTCTCAGCTGTTGGTCCGCACCGTCATTTAATGAACAATTACTCTTTTCCTGTGTGTTCTGTTTTGCGGACTACATTTTAACTATCAAAAAGTAAACAATTGATCTGTAACTTCACCTCATCTTAAAGGTTCTGTTAGACGAGTTGAGGTATAGAAAAGGTTAAGGAAAACTGCCATTCAGGTATTCATTAACGTTACCGTGTACATTCAGGGTATAAATTTTTTGATTTTTTTTTTCCTTTTTTTTTTTTTGTCATAAAAATGAACTTTTGATTGCGATCTTTCAAGAAAAAGAAAAACATAATTCAAAACGAGTGAAAAGTCGCCGAGAACTAAACATTGTAACCTGTTTGCACTAATAATAATAATAATAATCATAATCATAATAATAATAATAATAATAATAATAACAATAATAGTAATAATAATAATAATAATAATAATAATAATACTTTATTTACCCACGTGTCACCTAGGAGCTGAAAACTCGTTTAAAAGTGAACTGGACGAGCTGAAAGTTTGTTTTGAAAGCTCGTCTGAACGAGCTGAAAGCTCGTTTAAACGTGACTGAACTAGCCTCCCACGCAATCGTTGTCAGGGAACTAGTATTTCACCTCCTTTACGAGTCCTCTCAAAACGACTGCGTGGGAGGCTACACTT
Source organism: Pachyseris speciosa (assembly GCA_016490735.1). Classification (NCBI taxonomy): domain Eukaryota; kingdom Metazoa; phylum Cnidaria; class Anthozoa; order Scleractinia; family Pachyseridae; genus Pachyseris; species Pachyseris speciosa. Next base: position 1,951,143 of record JAEMWC010000021.1, read on the forward strand.
GCACCAGGTGTAAACAATGACAGTATATTGATACGAATGTAGCCAACCGGAGCAAATTGCACGGGAAATATTGGATGCGAAAGAGTTGCTTTTCATGAGTTGCTTCCTGAAGGTTGTGCGCGTTTAGTTTTTCGGCTATGACAATTAGTCTAGTAAACTTATTATCAAAGCCGGAGAATATGCGACAAAATGATAAACTAGTGAACTGTTTGGCGCACGAGTGTTTGCGTGGAGATAAAGTATACCTACCTACCTGCCTACGCGGAAAATTTCAACAGTAGGTTACCGGAAGAAAAGTTAGCGTAAATTGATTGGCCGATCGTCGATGGAGATGTATGGGGGCGGTGTTTGTTTGTGCACGGTAGTGAAAAATTTTTTCAAGCGTTGTCTGTTTTCGCAAAGTTAATTCTTGTCTTCAAGGGGACACCTTCAAGAGTTACAACTCAAGGGCGATTTCTTCGATTTCGGTCAAATTTGGCCGGACACTCTCGCTAGATTAACTTATATTAAAAAAAAAGAAAAAAAAAAACCTGTTGGGGAATAAGATCATTCAGAAATGTTGTGCAGTGAGAGCCATTTCCGTGCGGTCACTCCGTATTTTTTCTAGTGAATTTGAAAATGCTCTGTAACTTTGGAACACAATAGAATAAAGGAAATCCGCAACACGTTTGTTTTAGCTTCTGGGTTCCAGACTCTGAGAAAAACATCAAATTCCTTTAACACAAAAAGCTGATTTAGTTATAGCTTTCCAAAGATGATGCAAACCTCCGAGTTTAGACTCATCGGAACATTCAGTAATTCATTTTCTTACAAACTTAAGGAAATATTCGAATAGCTACTTCAATTAGCTTTAATTTGATATAGGATTTATGGTATCTGGGCTGCAATCGAGAGCCGCTACAACCCTTAGATTAGAAACACCCCTGAAGGTACACGGTAACCTTAAAGCATTTTTAGTGGTTACGTTGACGGTCGTATAAATTCACCGGAAAGACGTTACGATCAATGCTGCAAAGAAAATCAGTTGCTGTTTGAGTGAGTATCTTGACTGTCGCCACGACATGAACTGAATGACGAATATCATATTGTTTGGTTGACATCTACTGGTAACATTGAGGATCTGTTCATATGGGGGTGTCATTTTTCAAGGGTAGAAAAAGGGAAGCAGTGTTTTTATTGTAGATACATAAGAGAGGTACCATTTTCGATGGAAGGTGTATAAAAGAGGTATCTTCAATCACCATACATTTTGATTGTAGTCAATTTCAGAGCGACATTGAACAATTTACGCTTCCTTTGTCAGTCTTTTAATGCAAAATTTCCCTTCCTTTTATATCTTGGCTCTTCTTCTTTTCTCGGAAATCGTAATTTTCATGATTAATTGGTAATAAGACTTCGTGTCGTCCAACTCTGTAATCACACTCGTGATTAACAAATCGGACCGCTCCCGCTACAGAGAGAATTGGACTCCACTCGGTCCTACTACCATTATTTATTGTATTGTGATGATTAAGCCGTCCTTTTTCACTAAAGTCTCAACTGTCCGATTTTCAAATAATTTAAATCCGAAACGTTTTTGGAACATTAACTGATTTAGCCTCCAATAACAAGCTTCCCTGTAAGAATGAGCCCTTGGCGGAAAGAGGACAACAAAAAAGTTCTTTGAACATCCTTAAGGCAAGGGCTCAGTTAGATTCTGTCAAAAGTTTGCGGCAGTTAATCTCGTAATAGCTCAGAGCGGCTTTGTACATTTGCAGAGGAGGGACGAAGGTCAACTGACAATCGGTCGAGTTATTAGCAATATGCGAATAATGCCGACGGGTTTATCTTATTTCAAACTTTAAAAATTTACAGAAAGTAAGCTGGTTTGTTGAACATCATTATTTCATCTCATATTTCTAGAGTTCACTGTTTAAGTAATTAAATTTGTCATTTAATATTTTGACGTGTCGTTGACGCTGTCGTCACCCTCTGTGCCTCGGCTTTGATTTCCGCGGAAACTATGTCAATAATTTATGTTTAAATATGATGCATTATACAAGTCAAAGTGACAGATTGTCTCTGCCTTCTGCAACTGTTGCTTGAAAGATAAGGGAAACAAGAGTACCAAAAGGCTCTACAGTTCTAATTCAGTACGATTCGAATCCATGAAAGCTTGACAGAGTCAGAACCAGGGTACTACTGAATCGTCAACAGATATTCATATGCCAGTCTCCCTTTCTTTCTCTGATCTTTTCCCCAAAGCAAATCGCAGGAGTGAAACAGAAAAAAAAATTACCTTTCTTGATAACACAGACGTGCTGAAATAATGCGAGAAAAATAAGAGCTTCTTAACAAGTTAACCTTTCTTGAGAGTCACTGAGCAAGGGAATCAACACTGGAATATTGCTAAGGCAAGTCGTTCTTCGTCATGAAAGCGGGTACTTGGCAAAGGAAGCAGAAAATCCCTTCCTCCACTGCCGTTGTGCCCACGAGACTTATGGAAATTTGCGACAAAATCCTTCTAACAGTGAGAGGGTAAACAGCAAAAATTTCTCGAATCCAAATTTAATTAGCATCCACATGAGCAGTAATTCTCCATAGCAGCGAAGGACGCGAAATCGATGTTCCTTGATCAAATCTGAGAACGAGGAAGTAGTAGGAAGTCCTCAAAATTTCAGATCTATTACTTAATGTACCATGGGAGGACATTTCTCTTTCAAAATATGTGGTCTAAACGTTTCGTTAGCTAAAGATATAACAATTATTAAATGACTACTTTCGGGGAGAGCAAAACTATTTCAAGTTTTAAAACATCAGTCAGAGAGTTTGGCGCGAAATGCATATCATATGTGCACTTACTAAATAGATCTACTACTGAGAAAAATTTTCAAATGATCAACGTCTCACAGCCCTACTTTTGACAGCCGCTACTGGCGACAACTACATTTTGTTCAAAGCATATTTTAGTATGCTGACCATTCAAACGGGATGAAATCAAGGGTAGTCTGAGAAGGCATGTTGAATTTTGGCGAAGTATAGGTGCTCCTAAGTTTATATCATCGGTGACTTAGAAGGGATAAAGCTTGCCTTTCGCCGGCAAACAGTCCCGGGGTATGTGTCTAGAAACAACAATTCCGCCTTAAGCCATTCAGAATTTGTAGAAGATTCGGTTGTAGAGCTCTTACACTCGGACAGGGTAGTAGAAGTTCCGGATCCCCCGTACGTCGTGAACCCTTTGAGTGTGTCTATTCAACCTTACGGGAAAAAGAGATTAATCCTTGACCTTCTTTACGTCAATAATTTTCTAATTAAGCACAAAGTCAAGACTGGAAGATTGCCTTATCTTATTTTCAAAAGGGGGCTTCGACCTCAAGAGTGGACATTCACCCGACCATCAGACATTCTAAGGATTTGCTTGGAAATTCCCGGGTGCTTTGTCATTTAGGTACTTTCATTTTACCGTCCTGCCGTTTGGTTTGTCACCCGCCTGTTATATTTTCACAAAATGTCTCAAACCACTCGAGAACTATTGGAGGATTAACGGGGTCAATTTTGCTTTATTTCTTGATTATTGATCGCATCTCCTGCCTGAGTGCAATCTTCGCTGCTAAAATTCGTCAGCTGCCACGTTAATCTCCGCTCAAGACTACAGCGGATCACGGAGTAAAACGTCTCCTTTGAAAAAGAACACGAACGAAGTAATATTTTCCTTGGAAGGTTGTCGGTAAGCCAGATAAAACGATGTTAGGCGAAGCTTAGGAGAATAATGAAAACAATGGTGTGCAATCGGACCATGTCTGGCTGTACAGATCGAGCGAGCCGAAACTTTTCACATCCAACTCACAATTATTAAATAACAAACAAAACAGAACAAAATTTATCAACTGAATTAACAGTTTCCTTGTACTACATTGTGATCTTATGAAAGTCTAAATACTGCACTTGACTGCTTTGGCGTGAACGTGATGGAATGTAATGTCTACTACTTTGGGACTTTACATGTACCTGTCCAACCGTATCAAATTTAACGGGACGGTTTTAGTTTTCAGAAATTTCTGAGGTTCTTGCGCAGAAATTGAACATATTCATCAACAACTTAGCGCAGTTCCAGCATCAGTGTGATAAGTCAACTAAAACTGTGTGGCGAGATCTGGAAGACAGAAACCAGTGAAATTCTCTATAGTGTTCTAACGTGACGCAGTGAATTGCAAGCTTATGCAAACAGTCGAGTTCTTTCTTCACTGCACTTTTCCCTGTCAAAACTGCGTCGGATTAGATTAGAGTGAAATAACTTAGCACGATAGGGACACAGAAAAAATACATTTTTGTTCGAAGGCTTCCAGTAACACTTGCCAAACGGTTTTAAGCAAATCTGACAGACAAGCGTAATGAGAACTGATGGCGGACAATATTCACGCACTACCACCTATCAAAAATGTCCCAATCGAGCGAGCAATTGATTCATCAAAACATTTCGCATCCTACCCACCACTATCAAATACTTTGAATATTAGGTTTCACTTACCAAAAAATGAATAAAGGATACTGAACGTCTACAGCGGCGCAGCTCGATCTGCTGACGAAGGATCGATGGAGCTTCATCAACAACACAGCGGAAGCGATGGGATGGGCGTCACACTAGAAAATCTTCGTTCCCCTAGTCCTGCGGTTCGTGTCCAAGTGATTTTGGCCGCTAAGAGGCTGGGAGCAAGTCGGCCATATTGTGGAAAAATTTTCACGTGCTGGAAAGATTTGTCTTATTACGAACCATAAAACAAACAAAAAGATAATAACCATGGTTCGACCGAGTAAGTTTCTCGATCTATCTTCTGGACAAACGATTTTCCAGAGTGCTAATGTGTGACATTTCTTTTAGAAAAACAGAGCAAACGGATGACCGCGCACAAAAGATACAAGATACAGAGAAAGGTTTGTACACAACGCGCGTTTTGAAGCAAATAATTAAAGTTACAGTAACTGAACTGGTGCTGAAAACCGGGATGGGGACAGGGGTTGTGAAACTCCTGTTCCCCTCACTTTTATCACCTGACTCCCGCCCTTTTCAGTCCTCCTCCTGTCATCTGTAAATTAGGAGACTAAAAACAGGCATGTGCTAAAAGCCAGACGATGGATTCTGGACGATGGACGATGGATTATGGACGACGGACGATATGCCGGTGTCGATTTTGTAGCAAATCAGGGCATGAACACGAAATTCAAATTCGTCACAGAATCGCGGGCAAAATGAATAGACGAAGGACGATGGACGCCAGACAAGCTAAGGGCAAAATTTGTCACATAATCTTTAAGAATATCAGTTGTCACATAATCTTTAGGAATATCAATTGTCACACAGTCTTTAGGGTTATCAGTTGTCACATAATGTCACATAAGTTATTAGAGACTACACGCAGTCCGTAGCAGTATGAGGCATTCATGACGCGGTAGAACCCTATCCCATACGGCAAACACATGTTATGTACGGCTTGTAATCCAGGCTATGTGGCCCGTAGGGAGGTAGCTACAAGCGATCACAACTTAGTTTTTGAGCTGTTTTGGTCTAACCTTTCCACAAGCGTCATAAGTTTGATTTCCAGTGTAACGAAATAAATGAGTGAATCTCAATTGTCTGGTTGTGCTTGTTCTGTCAGAGATTCTATTCTATTTCACCGTTTTTTCCTTTTTATTACTTGAAATTTAGATGCCAACATGTCAATACTGCCGTCATAACACATATCTGACCATACTCTACTAACTATGCCGGATCTGACATTGCAGACATTCATTTATTCGTTTTTACCCGCAATTTGACAAATTTTGGTGTTAATGTGATGTTCCGTCACAAACTCGACACTGGTATATCGTCTAATGTCTAATGTCATCTGATTGTAAGTCCGCTAATGCTAATGTTGAGGCCGAGATTTGAAACAAAATATGACATAAAAATAGAACATTCTCAGGCTTAGCCAAATTGTATGTGTTCTTATAAAAATGAGTGTATTTTTACAATGGAGCATCGAAGGAAAAAAATGAACTGTAATACTCCCGGTTCGTGGAAAACGAAAGCTTAACCAAAACAGCTCAAAAACTAAGGTGGGATCCCTTGTAGCCACCTTCCTACGGGCCACATAGCCTTGATTACCAGCCGTTCATGACATGTGTTTGCAGTATGGGGTACGGTTCTACCGCGTCATGCATGCTTACTGCGGACTGCGCACAGTCTCTAATAACTCATGTGACATTGTGTGACAACTGATATCCTCAAAGATTGTGTGACCAATTTTGCCCTCGTCGGGCATCCATCATCCTTCGTCTATTTATTTTTGGAATATACATGTAATATTTTTGCCCGAATTATAATTTCGTGTTCATGTCACGTTTTGCCACAAAATCAACACTGGTATATCGTCCATCGTCCATTGTCTATCGTCCATCGTCTATCGTCCAGATTTTAGCACATGCCGGCTACAAGGGATCCCACCTTAGCTTTTGAGCTGTTTTGGTTAAGCTTTTGTTTTCCACGGGCCGGGAGTAACAGTTCATTTTTCTCCTTCAATGCTCCATTGTAAAAATACACTCATTTTTACAAGAACACTTACAATTTGGCTAAGCCTGAGAATGTTCTATTTTTATCTCATATTTTGTTTCAAATCTCGGCCTCAACATTAGCATTAGCGGACTTACAATCGGATGACATTAGACATTAGATGATATACCAGTGTCGAGTTTGTGACGAAACATCACATTAACACGAAATTTGTCTCTTGTATATCGTCCATCGTCCATAATCCATCGTCCATCGTCTATCGTCCAGAATCAATCATCTGGGTTTTAGCACATGCCTTAAAAACACATCCAAGTCATACTAATTAGTATAAATCTACTAGCGTTCTATCACGAATGCCATTCTCTGATTGGCTACGCTACTCACTATCTATTTAGCAAATAGATTCCATGTTGCCGTGCGTCTGTTCAGTAATAGATCACAGATGACGTCAAAATGTGGTAAAAACAAAGAAGTGGCACACGAGCTGCAGGCGGTTGTATCACTGATGTTTTTACGACATTTTGACGTCTTCTGTGATCTATTACTGAACAGACGTATGGCAACATGGAATCTATTTGTTTTATATAATAAAGAAATAAAATGCAAGCGAAAAACTTGTCTATTTTCACATTTCTGGAAAAATAGTTGCAGTGATGACGTAATCTGTACATCTGTCCTCTAATAGATCATAGCTAAGAACCAATCACAACATGCAAACTATTCACCTTATTATAATTATCATCTGTGATAGATACAGTAGTGTAGTGAGTAGAGTTCTCAACAAAATGGCGGCGGCTTCTTCGCGTTTTCGAAGTGTATGCGAGGAGGATTTAGATAATTTACTTGTTTAGTTTTGAACGTCTAGTAGATTAATATACTGAAACAATTAGATTATTTGCTCTCGATTTCTATTCGTGATAGCTGATTTGGACTGTGCCCTTTATCAGCTATCGCGCTCATAATCTAATTGTTAATTAGACTCAATAGAACGGTCTTTTGACGACATAATATTTAAGATTTTTTTGTAACCAAATCACAATTATACTCAGCCTTGGCCGTCTTGCTGATCCCTTTGACTTTTATGTGGGACCCTTGTGCAGTCATGTCACTTGACATCTTGTGACCTATTTTATTTCAGAGCTTCTTCAGTCTAGCTGGATTTCCACATGCCTGTCATCAATGTTACCGGTATATTTATTTATCTCAATGCCTCTTGTTTTTAATTTGTAGGTCAGGGAGCATCTACGAAAGCAACGAAAGGAAGCCAAATACAATGGCAAGTCAAAAAGTAGGTCTTATACAGTTGTAATATTTATATTAATAATATTATTTGAAGGGTTTTCTGCAAAAGAGGTATATATCATCATTTGCCTGTAAAATCCAATCTCTGTAAATTCACTCAACTTTGGCATAGATCGATAATGGTGTCAGAAATAAAGTTCTGTACTGATTTTTTATTTAAAGGCCTGGATTCAGGAAATTGGTGTTATGGCTTTACCCTAGCTGAAAGTGAACTGTTATACTGAAGTTAAATTGTCAAGTAGTGATGGTACATGTAATTCGTATCCTTAAACTGCACATGAACCTAAATTTGAAGCTAGTTTTTTTCTCCAATAAGAAAATAGGTGTTTTAAGAAATATTTTGAGGGGAAAATAATTTTAGTAAAAGTAGCAGGTACTTATTTTAAAATGCAACAAAAGTTAAATGGGCCTTTCTCACTAAAATTCTAGATAAGAACTTGCAGGGTCTGGTGAATAGTCGTGCATCACTGGTGTGTACTCAGTCGAGTGCGTCACTGTTTTTATGAGTTCTGTGGTACAAAAATGTCAGATGACTATCAAGATTCACTATTGGCACTGAAAGCTTCAAAAAACTTTCCAGGTTAATGCTTTTTTTCCTTCTCCACGGGTGTTTTGTGCCTGAACAGCATACACTGTACACACCGTACACTCGAGTGACATCACAAAGACCTTTTGGCCACCTCGTTGCACAAAATGTCTCAAATTTCAGGCCACGGTGGGAATTTTAGAACCACTATAACTAGCAAATCCTCCTCATGAAAAGGAGGGAAACAACTGAAAATTGTGAAATATGGGAAATAATATAAGCTATATTAAAACGTAAAATAATATTGGTACATGTAGTTAATTTTCAATTCAATTGTACATGTGCACTAAACCTTTGTTGTTTTAACAGTGTTCAGTGTTCAAAACCTAAGAAAGCCAACTAATCTTTACCTGACACACCAAATGATTCTTAAGATACATGTAGATAGACCCATGCCTATTTGCTCCCCAAACTTTGAAAGCTACATGTACATATACACTGTACATGTCTCTGGAGCTCTTTTTACAGTGCAACAATTTCAACCTGGGCCATCCAAGGTATTTTAACCAATCAGTGACAGATTCATTAACAAAGAATTTTGACTTTGTGGTTTTCAAAGCCAATGAAATTCAATCCTAAATTTAACTTGGCGGTGGGAACAGACGCGTTGACAGATCCAAAATGTCACTGAAAAAATTATATTTTGAAGTGGCCACGAATAAACAGTACTGCGGCATTTACTGACCTGTCGAAAGAAAAACAATTTGAAAGTAAGAAATGCCCTTTATTCCAACCAATGAACCTCCTAAAAAAGTGGAAGCCGGCAAATGTGAATCTTGTGAAATCCGCAACGAATGTATCAGCAATGAAAAACATACCAACGGTCACTTTGTAATGACTGGCTTACGCAAACCACGGAGGCTTTGAAAAAGATATTGGGCCAATTGTTGTTTTGGATTTCAATCACTCAGACATCTTTCACTATTGATTCAAATTCTTTCGACAAAAGGCCGCTGTGATAATCAAAATCCATTTATTGACTAAAACTGTGCACACAGGCGAAAAATCAAATGCAGCCACTTCAAAGTATTTTGTGATGAAATTTTGAATCTGTCGCGTCTCTTCTCATGGTTGAAAAATACAAGTTAAATTTAGGATTGCATTTGATTGGCTTTGAAAACCGCAAGTTGAAATTCTTAGTTAAAGAATCACCTTTTCATTGGTTAAAAAACCTCGGATGGCCCCGGTTGAAATTATTGCACTGTAATGCTTGTTTGTATGTATCTTGTATGGGCTGTTTTTTCAGAACACAAGAAGGATCCAGGAATTCCAAATCTTTTTCCTTTCAAAGAGGAAATTCTCAAACAGGCTGAGGAAAAAAAGAGAAGGGTGAGGAAGGTGTAACTTGATATTTTCTGAAGGGATACAGTTACTGTTAGTACTGTTTCATTGTTTATGGACAGTGTACAAATTGTAACCTTTTTAAATACAGTCAAACTTTCATTATCTGGACCTTGATTCCAGATTTTTCAATTATCCGGACTTGCTTACACTAGAGCTTGTTCCTGATTTTCATGACTATTAATTAGCCATATTTAAGATCTGCAGCAAAGCTTTTTCCCTTCAAATTACGTAATGAAACTCCGGTTCAAACTGAATTTGTTTCCCTTCAAAACACAAATCTGTTTGCGCTTTGAGCTCATGCACACCATACTACAACAATGCATTTCACTGCTCTGATTTGCCCAGGTGTTCTTAAATTTTTGTAAGTGAAATTCCATGCTCCACTTGTTCAGTCATTCAGTTTTAGTTTTGGCTCATTAATATTCATATTTTCGATTATCCGAACTCTTGATTATCCAGACTGTTCAGCTCAGTCCCTACAAGTCTGGATAATCGAGGTTTGACTGTAGTTGCACAACTCCACAAGTGTGTGCCTTTTTTTTCAGCTTTTATACTTATCCTGTACATGTACATAAATATCATCCTTCATCCAAACAAAATCCAAAAAACATGTACCAGTTACAACAGTTGATCAGTCTACAATCTGGGCCTTAGCCAGATGAAGATTTTTACCGAGGCAATGCCTGTAAAAAGAAAACCGACAAAACACCTTCAATAATATTCATTTATTATTTTTTAATGTATAGCCTCTTTATACAGGAACCTCAAGAAAATGCTTATGCAATTGTGAAACTACATGTAGAAAGCCTGTTTGCACTTTTGTAAGACACACATATTAAAGAACAAAAATAACATAAATTCAACATTATTTTTTTACTGAGGCAAGTGCGTTAGTAACAGATGTTTCCAATGCAGATTAATGTTTCCAATGGTTTACGGCCACAAAGTTTGTGCCCCTGGCCGCCCTATACCAAACTCTGTTAAATTTTGAGTGCTGCAATGTACATTTTCCTGAATAACTCATGTACAGGATATCACACACCCCTAAGACTTTGACAGGTCATTTATTTACTATTTTTCCACAATATCTCAATGGACATTATTTTTTGAATGATATTAAAGTGATTTTATGACATGACATGAAAAATGCTCAATATTTTTTCGCCTCGCATTTCACCGAGATTCCAGGTAACATTTATACAAAAAAATCCTCTTTCATTTAATGCAAGCTACATGTAGCAGACCTATGAGGAAACACAAACTCTTAAGTAGTATCAAGAGCCACCAATCATTCATCTTTTTTCTCTGGGTTATCGTTTTCTAGGTATTAGGTTTTTTATACTGTCATTTTTCCTCTGTCATAATTTTCTAGACATCCTTAACACAAGTACCCAATGTTGAATGTTCTTGACCAATGCGATGTACAGTATAAGATTGAAGGCAGTGCAACTATCTGTACATGATTGATGATGTCATAGTGAAAATAAAATATGGGAAAGAATTCAGATCTCGTTATGCTAACTTTTTCATAATAATTATGACAACTGTGTAGTTGAATCGTTGACAGAGGTAACAAATTGCAATTTCCCATTGCCTCTTGGATGAAGGCCAATATGGCCTCTAGTTGCCCCTTCTATGTGAGGTCTCAGATTTATAGCAAGTCATGAATACAGTGGTAAATTAAAAAGAAGATTTCGGGCTTTCATGTACATATCATGTTTATTGCATGCCTTAATGGATTTTATACTGATTTTTTTCAAACACATGTGCTGACAGTTTAGGGGTGTCAGTAATTTTGATGTACAGTAGGCAGCGATGTGTAAAGAGTAGCTGGGGAATCCAACTATTGTGCTACAGTCAATATGTGGCCAGGGATCTAAATCAGAATTTCTAAGGAATAACAGTCCTGCAGTTACAGTTGTACTATTATTTACAGCAACAAGAGGCAAATGAAAGGAGAAAACAGAACAGACTAAAGGAAGTGAACAAGAAACGAAACCTTGAAAGTCTACAGAAGGATGCTGAAAAAAGGGGGAAGGAGTTTGAAAAGAAGGTGGAATATAGAATCAATGCAAAAGACATGAAGCAAAATCTCATGACCTTAAGTACAATTTTTGATAATTATACTGTAATTATATTAAGTACTTGTGATTTTGAAGGTTCTCAATTAATTGCACAAGCCTCCTGAGAACTTTCAAAATCACTTGTATCTACATGTATTAATCAAAACTTGTACTCAAGGCCTTGGAATCAAAAAATCATCCCTGGCCAGTGAATTGCATTATTTTCAGTTTATGTGATTTTTTTTGTCCGATTTCAGCTGTCAAAACATTCAAAATTTCCACTCTTGGCTCTTGTCGTGTGCTGTTGCCATGGGAACTTAATTGGTACTCCTCCTGTGTACTATTTTTGATATTAATTGTACTGCTCTCAGCCAATCAGAATTAAGTAATTTTGCTGAGTGTACTATAAGCTGATTTAATACAAATAATTGAAGGGCTTGGTGGAAAACTATGCTAAGTAGATTTTTAAGTGAATGCATTTTTGGCCCGTATTTTCTCGAAGATTAAGTGTAAAGCAGCGAAAAAAAGTACAGGGCAATGTTAACCACATAAAAACAAGCCTGTATGCCAAAAAAAAGCAGCAATTTTGGAGCAAAAAAAAAAAGTCCCAAAAATCCACTTAGCATAGTTTTCCACCAAGCCCTTCATTTTATTAAGTCTGCTTATTAACATTCATGAAGCAATGCCCAAGGGCATTCTTTATTGAAAACTAAGTGCCAAATGCTCGTAACTGAAGAGTAAAACTGAAACTGGATATGAAATGATTGACAGGTAGAAATGATTGTTCCATAGTGTGACGTAGACTAAACGTTTTGGCAGTTAAAACATTGATACTTACACGACGTGTCTGCCAGAGCTCCTGACTCGATCCGCGCAAGCTTGTTTGATTTAATTGAATTGTCAATTTGCCTGTTCGCCCGGTGGTCGAGGACATCATTATAAGTCTTGAGACCCACAAGTCAAACACAGCTGAAAGAAGCCATTCGTGTTCTCTCTGCTTGCCAAACCATGAAGAGATATATTAATTTGACTAGAGCTCCGGTTTAGGAGTAGAGATTAAGAGCTGGGCAGAAAAAAAACTCTGAAAGCATCTCTTGTCTAAAAAGCGGCTCCGTTTTGCTAGTCTTGGTCCATTTGTGAATGGTTGCCTTCTAGAATTTGCGAAAAGGAGAGGTGTTTTTGGAGTTTAGGGCCAAAAACTCAGTGATTTGCAGTGTGTCTTTTGCTCGCGGAGGCCATAACATTCCCACAATTCATTGTGGCCAAAGTGGGCACTGTCTCGTGGGCCAATTCATTGCAGCTGAAGCGGGCGCTGTCTGGCAGGCCATCGAAGCCATGAAACAGTTCGTCAAAATTCGGAAACATTACGGAGAATTCATCCGAGAGATCAGAGGGAAATCAGCATGACGAGAAGTCTGTCCGTTATTGATGAGTATCTTGAAAACAATCCAGGGAAAAGTTGCATTGGAACGCATGGCAAATATTACCAAGTGCGGAATATACCCGTGGTCGGTCGTCAAGTTGTTGTGTAAACACATGTACAGCAGGTAGACATGCTGCCGAATTTTGACATAATTATAATTTAAAATCACTTTTGCATTGATCAACTTGGTTATTTTGATTCTATGGAGGCTTGTAAACATCAGCAAAACATATTTTCAAACGAGATAAACACCAGCGAAAAAGTATTTGCGTGCGAGATATTTTTATTAACAAGTCATTGTGTTACGCATCAGGCAATAGGGATTAAATTTCACATCTTATGCAAATATTTAGGTTTTGAAGCCAACAAAAATAGTGAAGTATTTTGTTCCAATTTTTTCACTGTCGTCATTTACGTTGATTTGTGATACAATTTTCATTCCACTGTTTCCATTTGACGACAAAAATGAACCCTTCAAAATTGTTTCAAATGACCAAAGCATGCGAAACGCCAGTCAAAGTTCTGTTTTGAAAACAGACAGAAACCGACGGGAAAGAGCTTAGTACTCTTTTAATCTCTCTTAATTTTGCCCTTGAACATCATTAACTCAAATTTTCATTGTTGCTCACGAACAGAAGTTGTTGGTATCGGCCAAAACCTATCTTCAAGTAAGAACAGCTGTCCTTAATATTTTATTCTATTTCTCAGCTGACAGCAAGCTTTTTGAGCACTAAGTTAGAATCAAATCCGATCCTGCGGCATGCCGTTTTCAACCAAACCACCATCTTCAGCGCTTTACTTATATCGGCCAAAGCCTTTCTGAAAGAATAAGAGTCAACCAAGAAACCTGTGCACTCTTTTCATTTCAGAGGAACCCTTTAAGCTGATTGAGACTCAAAATACGCTGCTTACTTTATAACGTTAACATTTGCAATGCCCTAAGCCTAACCCTATCCCTAGCTCTAACCGTAACCCTAGCCCTAATTTTAACCCTAACTCTAAACTTAACCCTAGCCCTAATTTTTAACCCGAACGCTAAACTTAACCCTAGCCCTAATTTTAACCCTAACTCTCAACTTAACCCTAGCCCTAATTTTAACCCTAACTCTCAACTTAACAATAACCCTAAATCTTTTGAGTGCTGTTTTCAAGTCGGACAAAATCTATGCGCGCTGGCTTAAGGTTAACCAACACTGATGTGTGCTGTTTTTAAGTCAAGCAAGAATGTTGCACACTGCTTTCCCGGTAAGGAAGCTTCTTGAGCACGATCAGTAAGCAAAGCACTGGTAATAAGCGCTGCATAAATTTAAAAAAGTCAACCATTTCCAAGTCGGATGGGCATCTTGTGTGCTGTTTATGAGTCAAAAAGGCACATTGTGCATTCAACAGGGATGTTCCTGTTCTCTTAATTCAGTTACGAGCATTTGGCGCTTAGTTTTCAAATAAAGAATACCCTTGGGCATTGCTTCATGAATGTTAATAAGGCAGACTTGTGAAGGGCTTGGTGGAAAACCTTTTTACTAATGCTAAGTGGATTTTTAGGTGAACGCATTTTTTGGCTCACATTTTCTCAAAGACTAAGCGCAAAGCAGCGAAAAAATACAGGGCAATGTTAACCACATAAAAACAAGCCAGTGTAGGAAAAAAAACAGCAATTTTGGAGCAAAACAAAAAAAAAGTCCCAAAAATCCACTTACAGTAGCATAGTTTTCCACCAAGCCCTTCAATTATTACTTGATGGTTGCTTGATGGTGTTTTGAATACGTGTACATAATAATAATAATAATAATTATCATTCGATACTTTTTTCCCTTCCTTTTCATTGGCCCAGAGCCTACCATGTGACCTACAAATAACTGCCTACAAATAATGGCCTGCTCGTGCGCAGTACCATCCAACTGTGATTTTTCTGCAAATAATATTCTGCTCATGCTTAGTTGTGTCCACGTGTCCAAGCTCTTCAAATTCGGTGAAAAATGACAGATTGTTTCACACTTCCCGAAAATAATATTATGAAAAACAAGCTCGGTGATCGAATGATAAAACTATTATTGAACTCGGTTTTTGCAAAATATCGTGATTTGCCAGTGTCTTGCAGTTCAATTATTTGCCTCAGCTGAATAATTGAACTGCTCGTCACTGACAAATCACAATATTTTGCTCAACCTCGTCCAATAATTCAGTGCCACTACACGTACAACTAGTTTTTCAACATGTTGATAATAATTAAAAGTTAATCTTTCTGGATTTTTGCAGGAAGCAATAAAGGAGAGTTCCCAGTCTGATGTTTCCTCTGGTAGAAGATTAGGTTAGTTACATGTATATTTGAAGTTAAAAAGTGTTCTATATTTTGATTTTTCTGCATCTGTTGGGTGAATACAAAATACTTCTTTCTTCTTTGCAGAAGGATCCTTGAAGGCTTATTATAAAGAATTTAAAAAGGTACATTATACAATGTATGGTCTTAACAATACCAAAGCAAATGCAAATTACTGAACATTGAATTCTTTTATATGGCCTGAAAAATTAGTTTAGGTGTGCACTGTAACTGACAGTTTCAACAGCTGTATAAAGAATGCATTCATCTTCAATAATTCTAACATGATGAATTTCCTCTTGAAATACAATGTAGTCTACTTTCATCGCTGAATTGAAACAGTTAACCACCAGCCATTTATTTTCATTTGGCATCGACAAACAGGCCTCCTTTGATTTCCAGTGTTTTACTAACAATCCATGATACTGCACTTTAAGTCCACTGTACATACATTTGTATTTTAGTGCAGCTTCACTTTCTCATTTGTATCAGGTTGTAGATGCTTCTGATGTTGTCCTGGAGGTGTTAGATGCCAGGGACCCCATTGGCTGTAGATGTCCACAGGTTAGACTTACTGAGTCCACTTAATTGTACCACATGAACCCTCTACAGTGTAAGCCAGCCTTGTGATCACTATGTAGTTGTTGTGATACTAGTAAGAAGATTATGGTTAGTCTTTACACTTAAGGCTCAGGACTACATGTGAGTGATACTTGAGATCAGCTAAGTATTTCTCTGTAAAAAATGTGTATGAATGCCTAGTTTAGAAGTAAAAGCTGAGGTAATCATTAACAATAGATAGTCAAAAGAATTCAAGTAAGAGTTGGGTCACCTCCTTATGATCCACCTCTGCAGTTTCTTGTGGTTATTACAACTGTTCAAGGTGGATCAAGCTGTCCATTACACCACTGTGTACCTTGCTCTCATCTTGTCTCATGGCCTAAGTTAACTTGAGGTACATTCCATTAGTTGTGTGTGAAGCACTAAACAGGAAAACATGGTAAACTTGACTTAAGATTTTCCCAAGTTATTGTCTTGCAATTGGCACCTAGTAAAATGACTTGTATTTTAACATTGAAGCTCTTTATCTACATGTATGTTGATCATATGTCCTGTATTATCATGACCTGCAGGTTGGATCATACAGTGATATTGTAGAGAGAAATTAAATTCTGATCACTGTTACAAAGGGTTAATTAGAGCTATCCCAAATTCATTTCTCTGTTTATATGATACATTCAAATGGACACAATCCCATGCAGCATTGGGATGATTCATTGAACACTCTACACATTTGATCTGCTCTGTGTGAACCTCTAAAAATTGGTTCGCATTTGTAATGCTTTGCTGTTACTCTGTTTTGAGCAATATGATAGGACAGTCAAACAGTGTCTGGTTTCTATTGCTGTTTTCTGTCGGTAAACTGCGCTGATCTGTTAAACCTTGTGGCAAATGAAAATCGCTTTAATTTATTATCACTGCTATTTTCTTCTTACATTGTATTTAGTTATGATTTTCCTTTGTTTTTATTTTCCAACAGGTTGAAGAATCAGTATTGTCTTCAGGAGTCAACAAAAAGCTAGTTCTTATTTTGAATAAAATAGGTGAGTTAAAACTTGTTACAGTAATGTCATTATTATGAATTTAATTGATGATTAACTCCCAGAGTCAAATTTTATTGCAGATCTTGTTCCAAGGGAAATTGTTGATCAGTGGTTAAAATACCTGCGCAATGAGTTTCCAACAGTAGCTTTTAAGGCATCAACACAAAACCAGAAACAGAATTTGGTAAGTAACTTACATGTACAGTGTACATGTATCTGTACTTGTCAATCAGTTTGGTTAGATGTAAATTTTTAGTGGGTTTGTCCAGCTTTAGCAAGAGCTGGAAAGAGGAAAAAGTTTTCCTTGAAGGGCAGTTGATTGTACAATACATACACACAGCTCTGCTGGAGTGGCTTTCAGTCGAGCATTGGAAGTAATAATTGGTTTTGCCTTACTTCGCTCTGTGATTGGTTGGCAGAACTCAAGCGAAACCAAACCCAATCGTGACTTAAATTGCATGTGCTCATTTTCTAGGCTTGCTGGCCGTTGCGTGTAATTGCTTCGAATTCTGATTGGTTCATTGCGCATTGTCTACATAGTACTTCAATCTGTTGCAATTGGTTACAGTTGATTTTTGTCAAAACGTGACGAAAAGTCTCGTAATTCACTCTCATTACTTTTGCACAGTACTGTAGTTGCCCCAGTTTTGGTTTTGCAGTGCTTGCTCATTCAGTTAGAAACTGCTCCAACAGCTTGTTATAATTCCTTTTGTTTCAGCATCAGAGTAAAGTTTCAGCATCATTAGCCTCTGGGGATTTGCTGACATCCAGTGCATGCATAGGGGCAGATACTCTGCTTAAGCTTCTGGGGAATTATTGTCGAAACAAGGATATCAAAACAGCCATTACTGTTGGAATAGTGGGTATGATGATGTTCAGTTCTTCGATGCACTATTTTGTTGTTGTTGCCGTTTTTGTTTATTTGTTTATTTATTTTTGTTCCTTTTGGTGAAGGCTACTGTAACTTAATGACACCAGGATAGTACAAGCATTAATATTTTGTGTATCACTTTTAACTGGGCTCACTTCAGTTACCAGTTAATTTTTAGATCTGTTGCTCTACTGTTTTGAAGTTTATGTAACAGATTAAAGTGTGTGGTCATAACTGTATTTGTAGGAAATGTCTTTTCATTGTAAATTATCACCCTTCTTATTTTGGTAGGATTTCCCAATGTTGGCAAGAGCAGGTGAGTGATTATGATGTACATGTCTGCTTATCTACGTACTGGGTGTAAGTTCCAATTCAGCTCCATAATTTTGATATACTGACTGGATATCATGAAAGACACATAGTCACTATTTCATTATTTTTGTTTGATGCACTGTCATTACTAAATGTAATTTAAAACAACTGGATGTGAACTTAAGCAATACATGTCCTCTTTTGTGTGTTAATAAAAATCTCTCAACTTACACATGTATTAAGTTATTTGCAGCCCAGTCAAAATGCGCTGTCAGTCAGTGATTTTGCCATCTACAGCGGAGTGTTTTTGCCACCTACTTAACACCTAATTTAGTCCATAAAAAATTAATACTTGCTTAATACCTTAATTTTTTGCTTTTCCTGAGCAAATTACTGGTGGTAAATGATGATTGAAATAAAAAGCCCTCAAAAAGCTGTCAAAATGGAGCAGAGGTTACCCCTAAAGCACCCCAGTTGAAACATTTGAAGCGTTTTTTTTTTCACAGTTGGGGGTTGAATACTCGCTGATCTCCCTAGAAGGCCCAGTTGCTGCCTTCTACTCCTTTTATCCTGCCTACTGCTTCAAATAAGTTTGACAGGGCTGCATTTGATATGGGAGCAGTAATTAAATGTAATGCTACATGTAAATCTCGTCAAACCACTTGCCTCCCACTAGTTAATGTGGCCTGGGTTCAATTCCCAGTCTCGGCATCATACATGGGTTCAGTTTGTTGTTGGTTCTTGTCCTTGCTCCGAGAAGTGTTTCTCTGGGTAATCTGGTTTTCCCCTCTCTTCAAAAACCAACATTTCCAAATTCCACTTAGATCTGGCTAGTGTCCCCAGGTGGCACCTGTTTGCTAATTGATTGGTTTTCTTATTATTAGTTAAATCTTTGGGTGGAATCTCAATTCAGAGCTGTGTTTGTTGAGTACATAGTCTGTGTGTATGCTAATTAAAACAGGTCGGTACAAAAAGTGGACCCCCTTCTGGACCCCCTTCTGGACCCCCTTCTGGACCCCCGTCTGGACCCCTTCTGGACCCCCTTCTGGACCTTCTGGACCCCTCGATTTTTCTGTTGAAAACTAATAAAATGATATTTAACAGTCTTCGCTTTGGATTTCAACTTCGGCCGGTTCGTTGATAGTTACAGACAGTATTACAGTAATCGCGAACATTACCACAGCCAGTTGCCATTTTCATCCCGAGAAAGACTTGCTTTGAATTTCGCTGAATTTGCGTTGCTGACTTTTGTTGTTGTTACCAAATACTTTAGAATTTTCTCGCAAAGGTTAGATAAACGTTAAATATGCAAATTACTGTTCGGCTTTCAACTGGGTTTCGAAGAATGTGAACCGAGCTCAAAAACTTTTTTTTCCTGTTTGGATTAGAATAAGCACTGCTAGTTAATGTTATCACTGCAGCAAAAAGGTGAGCGATGTTTCCTTCCACGCTGGCAAAATATAGTCGAAAGCTTGCTCTGAAAATCCGCTGAATGATGATGGCATGAAATATGATCACTCTGGTTGCCTAGCACGTGACATAAATCTGCCACCGATAATAATTTTCACATTCTCTGAAAGCCAGTTGAAAGCTGAACAGTAATTTGCATATTTAACGTTAATCTAACCTTTGCCAGAAAATGTAACAACAACAAAAGTCAGCAACGCAAATTCAGCAAAATTCAAAGCAAGTCTTTCTTGGGATGAAAATGGCAACTGGCTGTGGTAATGTTCGCGATTACTGTAATACTGTCTGTAACTATCAACGAACCGGCCGAAGTTGAAATCCAAAGCGAAGACTGTTAAATATCATTTTATTAGTTTTCAACAGAAAAATCGAGGGGTCCAGAAGGGGGTCCAGATGGGGCTCCAGAGGGGGGTCCAGAAGGGGTCCAGATGGGGGTCCAGATGGGGGTCCAGATGGGGGTCCAGAAGGGGGGTCCACGTTTTGTACCAACCCAATTAAAACAGAACTGATTTGGAGTGATTTGGATTTCAAGGCTGATGGTGTGCATATGTCTCTCTAGCACATCACCGTTCAATTTAATGATTGAATGAATAGTAATTGTGTGTACTATGTAATGTGAAAGCTGTTACAATATAAAATAATTATTAATAACTTTCAATGTCACAAGCATGTATTAATCACAAGTTGTAAAATAAGGTGGTGCGATATTTTTGTTTAATAGTTTACTTAGCAAAAGCTATGAATTGTATAAAGTCATGAAATTGGGTATTTATCGTACAATCTATATTCAACTAAATTACACCAAATCATCCCACAGGATTGCAACTTGTCTTTTCATCATTTTTTACGTATCAAAACGTTTGGCATCAGATTTGCCATGTTTAGCTGTGCTCACATGCCATTATATTGCCATGGAGACTTAATAGGTATAATCATACGGAGTATTTAAGATTAATTGTCCTGCTCTTGACCAATCAGCATTGAGTAATTTTGTGGTGTGTACTGTAAGTTTATTAACCATTTCACCTCTTAGTAGTTGTTTGGCCTTTATACAATGGGTGATTATCTTTTGTTATTTTAGCATCATTAACAGTTTAAAAAGATGTAGAGCCTGCACAGTTGGTTCCACACCAGGGGTAACAAAGTAAGTCAGCTGCAAGGCTTTTCTCTAACAGGATGGCATTTAGCCTTACAGGCTCGTTCAAGAGTTCCCAAGTCAACAATTGTGGAAAAGGCACACTGAACAATGGTTTACCTTGTTCTAAGCTTTTCTCTTACCTCTTTGTTGTTTTTGAGAGCTTAGCAAATTAGATGTGATCATGATATTAGAGTTTCTGGTGACAGTACATAATGTCCACAAGTTGTTGATTGCCTTAGTGTATTCTCATCACCTGCCTACTTGACGTTGTGATAATATGTGAAGGGGATTTTGCATATATTGATCAACCTTGTCATCATGAATTGCAGGAGTATGCAAGAGGTTCATCTTGATAAACATGTCAAACTTGTGGACAGCCCCGGTATTGTGATGGACAGTGGAAACTCAGATTCAACTGTGATACTGCGCAACTGTGTCAAGGTACATTATTTTACAATAGCATTTACAGTTGTAAGCAAACACCCATCATACAGTGGGTCCCAGCAATTTTCCCATTGAAACTCCTACATTTATAACCTCTTGTAAGCGGAGAACTCCCATAGGCAGAAACAGATACTTCTTGGAAGCACCATGGGCTAAAATATAACCTCCATAAGTGGAAAAAACTCTTGAAAGTCCAGGGCTCAAATGTCAGTCCTACGACACCTCTTTTGTCGTTTCTCATGCAATGTAGACTTGCAATAGAAGGTATATATGCAGGGTTTCATTAATGGCCTGGCACCCAGCAAATTGGCTGGCTGCCAAGAGCACATCAAGGTAATGTTTTGTGATAAACATATTTGCCCACCTAGCTGTTAAAGGTAATTGTCTTCCTGCTCAAACCCAGACCCCTGGATATGACACAACCTACAGCTGTTCTTCCTAAGGTGCCTTGCATCTTTCAACCTCCAGTAAGTGCAGACAGTTCCCATAAGGAGGCACCTTGCACTGTCCTGAGGGTGTCTGCTCGTGGGAGGTTTGATTGTATGTAAATATTTCATTTTCAAGAATGATCATAGGGCCAGCTAATCATAGGGCCAGCTGCCATTTGACTGTTGGTTTCTGCAATCAACTGAGGCTGTTAAGGGGACATGTAGTCACTGGCCATCACCCACCTACAGTTGCACCATCCAACCCTGCAATGTAGGACTCACCACAACACCAGGAACTGTTTTCCCTTTTCTTTGTGAACAGTTTGAGGGATTTTTAAAACCCCCTTCAAGTTTTTCCATGTGGAGGTGGAGACAAGGCCGTTGGCTTACTGTTACTGCCCAATGAAGCGATTATCTGATGTGTGGCAGATGTTGAGCACACAGTCAGCATCATTGTATTAATCAAAAAGAAAGAATAAATAAAGAACCTCGATTCTGGCATTGGAACCCACGACTGTCCACTCGGCAGTCCAGTGCTCTTTCCATCTGAGCTAAGTACCTGGGCAATGGTCACTAGTTCTTACATGTGCATCTAAATTATTTTGGTTTTCATTCCTTTACAGATAGAAAACATTGATGACCCAGTGCCAGCGGTGGAAGCTATTTTACGAAGATGTAGCAAACAACAGGTACATATCATAAGATTACATTTTCAGATTACAGTGATTTCCACTTGAGTATCAAAAGTAGTTTGGGTTTGCATTGGTTTTTCATTGGTTTTGCATTACCACTTTTTCATCCAATGAGAGGTAAAAATAAAAGCAATTGAGACTCGCTTGCACCAATTTTCCTGCACTTGTTGTCATTTCCTTCTATTTTACTTTGAATTTTGATTGGTGCATTTTGCTGTTTGCATCGTTTGTGATTGCAGAGTACTTTTTACTTTGGTTTTGGTTTTATTATACTCAACTGAAAACTGCTCTATTCTTGTCTTTCAGTCATGCAAGTAAAAAAATAAAATCATCTACCATTCGATAAATAAAGTCAAGACATTGAGATGTTGTAGAAGAATAATAAATAAACAACATACCAAAGTCTTGGGGCTGTGCGATATTCCATACTCGAGTTATTCGGCAAAATGTATCACTCAGAATTATAGAGTTTAGTATGGACACGCCATCTTAGTGTCCCTCCGAGGGGCACAAATATGGCGGCCAGAAACGTGTTAAAACATCTGGAATTTAGTTTGGCTATCTCAAAGGCATTTTTCTCTCTTTTGAGCATGCAAACATTCACAAAGATGCTTCTCCCGTCATGTTGGCTTTCCAAACCTCAAAAACATAAGCTGAATAGATGTTTTTGTGTATGTGACATACCTGTGAGCAGACATGTGTATGTCACGCACTGTGAAAAAACCTCAAATTCAAACTGCTCTATTTTCAAAACAAAGCATGCTACCGAGCTGAAAACATGCAAGCAGATACATTTCTAAAATGTCTTTTACGTGATGAAGCTAAAAATACCAAAATCTGTTTAATTTTGAATTTTAGTTTTTTATGACGTCAATTGTGAAAACGAAGAATATGAATACAAAAAATCTTTGGTCTAACCCTACTATCCTGTCAAAATTAAACAGCGATAGACAATATTGCATTGAGTAAAATGTTAAGGCCCATGAAAACGCTTCCAATAATGCTTGCCACCAACATCCAACATTGTTGGGTTCTACATCTTGGGTGCATTTGAACACTAGCTGTGTGTTGTTGGAAGTTGAACCAACAACATTCAACAACTCATAACAGCACCCAGCAAGTGGTTAAATGCACCCAACATGTTGAATCCAAAATTGTTCGATGTTGTTGGCAAGCAATGTTGGGTGCTTTTGCAAGAACCTTTAGAGTACAAATGAGTGCTTGTCACTTAATCAAAATGTGTACAATTATGTTGTGGTTCGATTTCATCCTAGGCTTATATTTTTCTCCCTTTGTTTTAAGCTAGTTATAGTGCATTAATTACCATACATTACCATACCCAAAGGGGGGAAAAATTAATTTAAACCACAATGTACACTGTATATGCTCATCATAATACTACTACCACTACCACTACCACTACCACTGCTACTGCCACTGCCACCACCACTACCCCTACCACTGCCACTGTTACTACCACTGCTACTGCCACTGCTACTACCACTGCTACTGCCATTGCCTCTACCACTACCACTACCACTACCACTACCACTACCACTACGTCTACCACCACTACAGCCCAGCTTTTGTGGGGACACAGGTGATCAGCCCTCCGCCCAGTCTCCACCCAACCTTGAAATGTAATGTGGACCAGAACACAACACCAGGAACTGTGTTCCTGATTCTTTACAAAAAGTGTGTGGATCATTTTGTGTGTCTCCATGTGTAATCCTGGCACATTACTGACTGAATAATCTTTTTTGGTACCAAAGGTGATGGAAAAATACCTAGTTCCTGACTACACTGATGTGCATGAGTTCCTTGCACACCTTGGTAAAAGACTGGGAAGCTAAAGAAAGGTACATTATAAATTAACCTATATGCTGTAACAGTGCCACTAAAGATCAGGATAAAAGTGATTCCATTGCAGAAGTTTCATTTTTATCAGCAAAAAGCCTCATTTACTCTTACTGAGATGAAATCCATGATTATAGGCAGTAATAGGGAACTTGTTGGTATTTCCTCTTTCTCATTATCTATTCTTGACACTGATATAAATTCTGTAACTAGTTTTAAATATTTGGGAGTAATGTTGTCCTCAACTTTTACATGGTCCGACCATGTTGAGTATATTTCATCTAAGATTAATAAGAACCTTGGTCTTTTACATAGAATTAAGTATTATTTACCTTATAATGCCTGGTTACTTTTTTATAACAGCTTAGTGCTACCTATTTTTGATTATGCTGATTTAGTCTGGGGTAACAAGGACAATGTCTCACTAATGAAGGAATTGCAAATTCTGCAAAACAAAGCAGCTAAGTTGATATTAGATAGATCACTTCACTCCTCAACAACTGATGCATTAACCACCTGTCTTAAGTATTGGCTGAATCTGAAGAATGTAGGAAATGTCATCGATGTATATATGCATACAAATGTATTAATGGCCAACTGGATCATTCTTTGGACATTGTAAGAAAAAGTGATATGCACTCCTACAGTACTCGCAACAAAGATACTATAAAGCTCCCCAAAATCAAATACAATTGGGGAAAACATCATTTGCGGTACCACTGTTTAAAAGATTTTAATGAGTTAGAGGGAACTGTAAGAAATTCAGCAAGTTTGCCAATTATTTTTTTAAGAAGTGTCTTTTTTCTGCTTTTTATAATTACCAGTAAGTAATTTTTTTTAATCCCTGTAGTGTATATGTTGTAAATATTATATATATTTTTACTTTAGCTGTATATTTTTAGATTTTAATTGTATCATTATATATATCTAGTATTAGGACCACTATGTAAACCACTTTTAGTGATGGAGCTTCTTAATAAAAGATTGTTATTATTATTATTATTATTATTATTATTATTATTATTATTATTAATATTATTATTATTATTATTAACTAAATTTGCATATGCAAATTCGTGTGTTGAAGGTATATACAAGTAATACTTTCCTAGCTAAACATGGACAATTTTGCAACAATATCGTAGAAGTTGAACATTGGCACAAACATTATGCTTATTTTCTTCTAATTGATTTTATTTAACAATTATATATATATATATATATATATATATATATATATATATATATATATATATATATATTTAATTATTTATTATTTTTTGTTTATTGCACCGAGTTTTCTTGGATGTGACCACATTCATGTTTCTTGGAGTTATAATCAATTGAAGGGCTTGGTGGAAAACTATGCTAATTGGATTTTTGGGAGTTTTTTTTTTTATTTTGCTCCAAAATTGCTGGTATTTTGCATACAGGCTTGTTTTTATGTGGCAAACATTGCTCTGTATTCTTTTTTGCTGCTTTGCGCTTAGTCTTCGGGAAAACACAGGCCAAAAAACGTGTTCACCTAAAAACCAAGCCATTCAATTTACTATTCATCGATTTATTTATTTATTTATTTAATTTCCAAACCACAAATACATTATTATAATGAAAACAAAAAAAGATAGAATTAATAGAAGCTACAATGGCGAGGAGGCCTAAAGGAAACTATGTAGCTTATGTTAATTAAGTCTCCTAAGTTATTGTTTTACAAGATGAAATTAAGAAAGAAGAACATGACGACGGATACAATTACAATAGATTTACCATATTGGAGCGGTATTCAATTGAGTGTTGTAAAACCAAAACCAAAGCAGTTACTGTGGCCAATCACAAGAGACGCAAACACCCAATGAGCCAATCAGAATTAAAAGCCCATACAAGGAGCCAGCACCAAGTGCGGGAAAATGCGCATGCGCAAGGCACGATTGATTTTGGTTTTGCTTCTCAGTGGTGGTGAAAGTGGTGCGAGGTTTCTGTAAAACAGAACCATGGCAAACAAGGGTTATTTTCGAAACTCATCTGAACTCTGCTCAATTACAATTTCAGGTGGAATACCGAATGTAGTTGCTGCAGGGAAGGCTGTGTTAAAAGACTGGAGCAGGTGTGCTATTGTTATACATGTACTCCAACACTGAATGTTTGAAATTCTAAGGATTCGAGTTTTGTGACTTTTTTTTTTTGTCTTTCTGATTCGCAGTTGGGGACTGGGGTTAATTACACATGTGCAACGGAGACTTCTAATATTCACTTGTTCTCCTCATACATTTCACCAAGACAGCGATGCTAAATGATGCAAACACTGTTGTAAAGAGAATGTCATGGTGCGAAATTAAAATTAAAGGACTTGAAGTAAATTCGTTTTCAATTTAATGACTGTTAATGAAACCATCGAAAGTTAGTTATAATTCAAGAGATGGCTGATTTGATAGTGAATTCCAGAGCTGATTTGTTTGTCTATTTGTTTTTGTGTTGTTATTGCAAATGTCTGCAGTGGGAAGATTGTATTCTACACTCATCCACCAGAGCAGCACAGGCTACCCACGCATGTTTCAGCTGATA
This sequence comes from Pachyseris speciosa, assembly GCA_016490735.1. Classification (NCBI taxonomy): domain Eukaryota; kingdom Metazoa; phylum Cnidaria; class Anthozoa; order Scleractinia; family Pachyseridae; genus Pachyseris; species Pachyseris speciosa. The sequence goes on from JAEMWC010000021.1 coordinate 1,978,082, forward strand.
TTGTCAGCGAGTGGAGCAAGGAATTTGATGTGGTGAGTTGCTGGAAACTAGGTCATCCGTATACACCTGCTTGAAAACCTATTTTGTTTCTGTGAGATGGTTATTGATGTTACTAGAATATACAGCTATCATGACAAGGTAACTTCTCAATATGTGTCAGCGAGGCTTGAAAAGTGTTTTAGGTCTACCAATAGGAAAAATAATAATAATAATAATAATAATAATAATAATAACAATAATAATAAGGATGATGATGATGATGATGATAAGAGATGCGTCACCATGGGACCACAGGGTGCATGAGAAGAAAGGTGAAAAGGTTGAGAAATATCAGGAGCTAAAGAGAGAAATTAAGAATTTATTGGGATCAGACATGTAGAACTGGTACCCTCCAATCACAGTCAATCCAATCAAGTGGAGCTTTCCAATCACCTGATGGTGGTTTTCAGGGGGTCCTCTAGAAATAAAGATCAAAAATACATTAAAAATAAACACATAAGACTAAGGCTAAGACGAGAAGCTAAGGTTAAAACTAAGAACTAAGATTAAAAACCATCTACAGGTTAAAATGGTTCGATTGAAATTGTTTCAGTTTGTGTTTAAAAATCGTCTTTAGCATCAGTCTCTTGAGCTCACTTGGCAGTAAGGCCCATTCGAGTGTGAGTACAAAATCAAATCTGAGCACAATCATAAAATAGTCATTCACTCATACCTTTTGTCCTTTCCTGTTAGTCATTGGCAACTACGGCACTGATGGCACTGTTCTTTTGCTTATGACGTCAGCTGATGACAAGTCTACGATAATAAATAAGAAGCGTCTGCGGTCCGCGCTTGATTTTCCCGCCAAAACTTTCTTAAAAAAACGCATGCGCTGCGTATTGCAAGGAAACCTTATTCTGTTCATTCTGTTTATCGCGGTGGGTCTCAAAAGAACACCATTACCTTGTATTCCGAGTATTCTTTTTCCGGAATAGTTGTTTATTCTTTATAACAGTCCCAAAAGGCTGCGCTGTTGTTGTGAAGCATTTCGAGGGGTCGCAGAAGAAGATGAACGCCCCTTTCTTCTACAGAGAGAATTTCTTTTCATCATGTATAGTAGTTAGTGAACTATGTCCCTTAATTGTTGTTGCTCTGATATCATTTCTTATACAAACTTCTTTGTTTGCAGGGATCTCTCCAACAGCAAGAACAAGCTGAATTGCATGGTAAGTTTAAGAGTTTATAGCAAGAACGGTAGCGTCAGAGATGTTGATCAGCTAAGGTATATCTTCAGTGTATTGACTCGACTTTTCCGTATGTCTGGTAGGTCTGCGACACACAGTTGAGGATGCCATGGTGCTTGAGGCTGGTGGGCCTGTGGATGCTGCTGAGGTAGAGGAAGAAGATATGGTGGGTGCTTTTGAGGAAAGAACGTTCCTGTGGTTTTGTTCGTTACAAAGCTGTGGAGCAGACTTTCCCCGTGGTTCAGTTTGTCTTGTTGTTTAAAATGGTTCTAACCTTTGAATCTTTTTGTGAAAACCTTGAGTGTAACAATAGAATTTAGCAGAGATTTCCTATGGTGCTGTTCGTTTTTCAGTCAAATCAAATTAGAATTAGCACTCGCATCTTGTGAACGACTAACCGTATTGTGTTTATAATGAAACCAAAGGACTCTGAAGAAGAAGAGGAAGAATCCGATGAAGCCGAAGGTGATGATGATGACGATGGATCTGACGAAGAAGCCATGGAGGGCAGTGATGTGGAGGTTTGAACTTCTTTCCCAAATGGCAGCCATGCGACTTTTTGCACACACTAGTTTTAAGAGGTCCTTTGTTTCTCGGGATTTCATATGACACAATAATATTACTAGTAGATGAATAATGTAATTTTATCGTTCTGTCGCACGTATATACCCGGATAGCCTCCTTCGCAGCCGTTGTTTGTGTCGGTCCTATTCTCCCTCCCCACCAACGTCTGCTGAACCGAGCCAAACATTCCATTCCAGGAACTCACCAATCACATCGTGGCTTTTAAATTTCGGTAGCTAAATTCCCGTAACCTCCTTTGCGGCCGTTGTTTGTATCAGTTCTTTTCTCCCTCCTGATTGGATACTCAGGCACAATGGGAATGGAATGTCCGGCTCGGTTCAGCAGACGTTGGTTGGGAGGAAGAATAGGACCGACACAAACAACGGCTGCGAAGGAGGCTAATACCCGGAAAAAATGAGTGAAGTGAGATGGTGAAACCCTGGTTAAACCTGGTTTAATGGTCCAGTTACCACTGTCCACCTGCCTCCTGTTAACAAAGTAGTAGAGTATCTTTACTAGTAATCGGAAGGTCACAGGTTTGACTTTGTTTAGGAAAAAATAAATCTTTCAGTTATTGCACGGTTTAAAATTCACCATCCCACTTCGTTTCACAATCAGTGAAGTCTGGTCTTGAAAAAGAGTCACGTGACATGTCCGTGCGAATTTTATTTATTTATTTATTTATGTATTTATTTATTTATTCAATTTTTTTTGTTTACTTTGATATCGGATGGAATGAAAAGTTGTGTTGACAAATAGATTCCATGCCAATTAAAGCAGAACGACAGAGTTTTGAAGACAACTGAATTAAACTTGATCAAATATAACAATTCAAAAATTGCGTTTCTTATAAAGAAATCATTGAGTGCAGGCAGGGTGTGCCCGCACTCCGTACATTTCCTTGTTTATTACACCCATTTTGAAATCACTGGTGATCCTTGCAATCTGATTGGCTCTCAACAGTGCAATTGCACCATTTTTTTACTCCAAATCGTACCTTTCCGTACCCATCTAAATGAAAATGAAATAATACCAACATATCAAATTAATTTCATGGATAAACAAATATTAATATTGACAAACACAACTGTGTGATTTGAAAATGGGTGTAATAAAGTGGTAATTGAACTTCGTGTCATGCATTTTTGGTCTGAAATCATACTTGTGATTTCAAATCGAACTGACGCTGCGCGCTTGTTCGATTTTGAAATCACGCGTATGATCTCAGACCAAATTGCCATCCACTCAGTTCTATTACCATTATAAAATATCCTGAAATTCAAGCTTCTAGAAATCCTTGAGATTGAATGACATCCCTATGAAACTTTGCATTGTAATTTGGCGAATGTGCGGTGAGTTAACCTTACATATAAAACATGCCACATTATCCTTGAGTTAAGCAATCTTGTCCAGCACACTGTTGCGTACGTGGCCTAGATGAAATGGACCACGAACTTCAAAGTATTCAAAAATTTACCTGATTTCTTGCTTGATTGCTTGCTTGTCATGCACGGTTGTTGTAAAGCCGAAATGCGCGAAGGAGCACTTTTTCATCCTTTTCTGGTTTGTTATTTGCAGCCTGGTTTGGGAAGTTAAGACCATACCAATTTTTTTTTTCAGGTTTTCGAGGGAATGTCAAAGGTTTTGCCTTCGTATTTTACAATGTTTTAGACAAATCTGGAAACTGAAAAGAAGAGAAACTGCATGTCCATTCCAGTCAGTGTATCTTTGTACCTATAGAATTTTGGCAAGAGTGGAAGAAAAGATCTAGCCCGTGTTTCAGTAAGATTGTAAACTGACCTTAGAAATGGTGTCAAAAAATATGACTTTTGCGTCTTTTTTTAGACGCAGAAAGATGGCATGACAGTTCTCTTGAAAACAGCTAAATCCATCACGCAATCTCAGCAAGTCACGCAATCTCGTGGGAAAGCCGATTCTGCACTGAATGCCGACGAAATAAACGAATTTAATCAACAGTCCAACAAAGAGAGGAAAAAGGTAAGAGTGAGTGACAAGTATTGCAGCAGGTGGTGTACAAAAACAAAACTGACGTAAAATATGTTTTTACCCGTTTTAGATTTTTAAGAAGCAACAAAAAGAAAGGCGGAAACAAGGTAAGACTGTCATCTGAAAATGCAGCTTTTCGGCGGAGAGAGCCTTTCCTCATTGTTGGCAACCAGTAGTAGTTGTAGCAATACCATTAATGACTTACTTTGCATGTTTCGTGATATTTATGTTAATTGTTTACCTTATATCCTCTATTAAGCCCCCTCCCCGGGGAAAATGCAAGCACGTTCCGGGGAAGGGGTGGGGGGGGGGGGGTGGGTGGGCCTAATGGGAGAGAGGGGGTTTAATAGAGAAGAAGAGGTGTATTTGATTTTTCGAAAAACAATTTCGGCAGCAACTGGAAGGCAAAGCGAAAAGGTTGATGCACAGGAAGTTGCAGGTCATGCAGTCGAAATCAAGAACTTCCGAAATGTGGATGGATAAACCTGGCGTAAAATGCCACATTCATGATTACTTAGACACAGATGAGATGAGTGCAGAAGGGGGAACTTTAAATAGAATGGGAGTAAATGGGGAGCGCATTTGAGAAAGGGGCCTTAACAGTCAAAGAGCATTTATTTATTGTTAATTTATTTGTTCGTTTGTTTGTTTATCTCTTTGTTTATTTATTTTGGACAGCAGAGAGCAGTGCTGTGGCCATGGATGACAGTGGTGACGATTACAACTTTGATACTCACTTCAGTTGATGAAGAAGGGGAAGAGTGCAAGACGATACGCAAGACAACATTACCATGGCTTTTGATCAATCACGATAGAAACAACACGTTTTCGTGGGTATCCTGCGGTCATTCCGACCAATCAGTTTGTTTCTTAAAGTGGTACTACGATCAGAAAATCACTTGTCTTTTTTCTTCAAATTTCGAAAGTGTGTTTGCTTAACACCCGACTCGCGAAATTTCAAGCCTTAATTTCAAGCAGAAGACTGTTTACTTTGAGTGCAACTTTTTTTCAGCCATTACTAACTTCAAAATCTTGAGAGAACTGTGTCGAGGACGAAATGACGTAAAAAGCTCACAAGAGTAAGAATGCAAGTGTGTGTAAACCTGATTGATTTAGTATGCAGCACGGGAATTTTGAGCTTTCAGACTCTCAAACGTGTTTTGCATACTTAATAACCTGCATTCACACATGCAATTTTAAACCAGTGCGCATATGACGTCATTTTATCTTGGATCCAGCTCTCCGAGACCTAATCGGTCAGAAACAAACGTGAGTAATGGCGGACGGTTAAATTAAAAAGTTGCACTCAAAGTAAACAGTCTACTGCTTGAAATTAAGGCTTGAAATTTCGCGAGTAGGGTGTTAAGCAAACACACTTTCGAAATTTGAAGGAAAAAGACAAGTGATTTTCTGATCGTAGTACCACTTTAACAAAAAGCGGGACGTTTTCTGTCAAAAATGACATGTGCCGAACATGAGCTTTGATTATAAGAAAGCAGTGCGAAAAATCTGGTGTCACGGACTCTTCTGGGCCAATGTAGCTGTCGACATTCTCTCCCAACAATTCAGTGGTTTCAATTCCATCCAGAAGTACTACATTGTTACTTGTTTTTGAAATAGGCTCATTCGTAAAATGGCTTATTCTGCCTGCCAGCAATGATCGCAAAAGTCGCTTATTCTTCTTTAAATTCTGCTCGACACCCAAATTCTGCTCGGTATCCAAAGGGCCGTATTCCTAAATATGGCAGAAGCCTGGGCCTAACCTCTGGTGATAATGAGTTATTCGTTATGCAAAGCTGAATCTCTGAAACACCTCATTACATTAATCGAAACGGTGAATTTTTTTGTTAGGATGTTACAGGAAAGGAACAGCTAACAAAGTTTGCTTAAAGACAGAAAATTATCAACGTTTACAACACAACTTGTGAGTTTTCAGCAATTTCAGGAGTCAGATTAATCAGGGTATTTTCCATTTGCTTTGTGTGTAGTTTTTAAGTTTCCTTACTAATGTTGTGCATATCATTAGTGCTACGTATTATCCGTTATTCTGCTCTGAATTCTGCTCGAAAATGTCTTATTCTGCCGACAGAATGTTCGCACCAAAAATCGCTTATTCTGCTCGAAATTCTGCCGACAGATTTTATCCAAGCCTAGTTTGAAAGCAGCTTCTCAGTTAGTCTATCTGAATGAAGTCATTTTATGCCCAAGTGAAAATAAATGGTGACTTGAACGTGGTTGCTGTCACTTGTTTTTTTAAAGATAGCACACCTCGAGGGTGGGATAGGGGATGTCCGGCTCTGTTATATAACGTTCGCATAAGGCCCACCTTCAAGAAATATTGGAATAAATTGTTTACGCGTTCTTTTGTAACCTACTTTTACTGCTGGAGTGAACGCAGTTTTCATACACTTTTGGCAATTTTCACTTGCAAAATCGTCCTCTGCCCAATACTCGATGCTTAGCTTGTTTTTGGATCGAGTACTGGACTGGATGTTTACTGGACGGTTCTATTTGTAAAGTTTGTAGCGTGAACTACCTTCAGCTTCTAAGCAAGTTATCTTGCGGCCTAAGTACATGTATATTGTAAATGACACACAGCTGACTACTGCCACCTAATGAGTAAGCGGTACCCCCAGCATGCCCTGCACGCTCAGTTCAAGTTGCTCTCGTTGTTTAAGGCGGTCGTCCTGAAGCGTCTTTCCCGCTATTTTTGCCTGCTTTTGAAGTAAACTGTGTTTTCAGGAACAACTGTTTCGCAATACGAATGTTTAAATTCATAAATTCTTGTTCGCTGTTTTTGTCTATTAGAGACCGTCATACGTTGTGGAGATAACCCAAAACCGTTTTACAAACATCTGTTTCAAGAACAGCGCAGTTCAACGTGTGTATTCCTCTCACGATTTACCCTATACAAGGTTCGCACGCACCTTGAAAGTCCTTGAATTTGAAAATCAAAATTCAAGGCCTTGAAAGTCAGTGAAAAGTACATTGGGTCCGTCAAAAACCTTGAAATTTGCTGTTTGACTATATCCACTTAGTGGAAGAACTAGAAAAGACTTAGACTTGAACAAATCTTGCAGTTATCCCTTAAACCCAATCATCTAGTATCACATCCTAATGGCATTTTTTTACTGGATGGAGTGCTTGAAAAATTGGAATTGTGCCCCGGAATGTCCTTGAAAAGTCCTTGAATTTTAAGTCCAAAAAAGAGTACGAACCCTACCTATAACTTGCAATACCCGTAGCACCTTAAGGTAAAACTATCCTTCATGCACAGTGTAATCAGTGACCGCTTTTCATTTACTCAGGTCTCCTTTAATTTCGGCGAGGAGTCTAAAAGGAGGGAGTCTAAATGCGCTGTTTACACAGGATAATTTTTATGCAACTTGTCCCGCAATGTTGTTGCGCGGTTGCGAGACAAGTAGCGCGAAACGTTGCTTAATGTAACACCCCTACACAACGATTGAAAAATTCGTTGCAGCATTGCGAGAAACGTTGCGAAAAGTAAGAACCGATTTCTATTCCTCGCAACGATTGCTGCAACAAAAATTTGCAAGACGTGTCAAGTTCCATTTCCGATTATGTTACACTTGGCAATGTTTTGTGCAACTTGCGTCGAAACAAATTTGCGAGACAGGTTGTACGAAAAATTACAGGGATTGGTGAAAATCGAAATACTGGACTGATTATTTACAGGAGAGTGCGACCCGCCACGATCTTCCTGAGCCATCGCCCTGTAGCTGAACCAACAAGGGAGCCTCACGGTCGCACGTTCGAACACGCCTAAACAGTATAACCCTTCTCCAACTCTAATGTCCACACTGGATCGTCATTTCACAGTGGAGACACAAACCCTTTTTATAGCCCCTAACTGACTGACCACTCGACCAGGAAAACTTTCGCCACACAAGACCTTCAAAGCGTGATCTCAAACACGACGGGGCCTACGGGCCGTACTAAAGTATCTCAAACTAGGATTTCTCACCTTGAAACTTTCCAAACGAAGTTGAGTCTTTTTACTTCATTGAGGTCGGCTAGACGCACCGAATCCGATTTATCAAAGCTTGAGTTGTAAGGAAATGGTTTCTAAAGAGTTCCGGTTTCAAACTATTCAAAAGAGTCGAAAAAGGGTGAGACTAGTCACTATATGATGGACTGAGTTAATTTCTAACAATTGTTTATAGCATATCTTATAACTGTCCGGTTATAAAAATTGATCACGGATAGGTTGTGTGCACTGAAGTAATAAAGAGACAACAATTCCTTTGAAAGATCGCCTGACTACTGATATCACGGTAGACGTTCGCTCTTGTTGAATTTTCGTTTCGGAAATAACGAAGTTTATCAGATTCCTTCATAGTCTCCCGCTGTTTCCCTGGAAGGAAATTATTTAAACGCAGCGTCTTTTCTTTAGCGCGCCTATTCATGCAATATATATTTATTTACTTGGACCTCATAAATTACCTATATTTCAAACCAAGTTTCCAGTTAGATGAACCATCAAGGTCGTGTTGACAAAGCTGAATTTAGTAATTCAGTGCGCATGTTTTACTGTATTTATTAACATTGAATTCGTTTCTTACATAGGGTGAACTACCTACTGTCAGTTACTGGTCTCTTATCTCCTAAACGATATCGTGGAGCTCTGTATAGAATATGTTAGAAGAATACAACAACTTAGAGCAGCATTGGTGAATTCAAGCTCAATATGTCAGAATTTAATGAACAATGATCAAATAACGTTTGAACCGCAATGTCGCTGTGACAAAACGAAAGCAGCCCAATTTCGTTTAAGTTTTGTTTTAATACTATATACTTTATGTATGAAAATGATACGCTTTTTAATTGTAAATTCTTAAGAAGTTTTCTAGTTTATTCGACTTTTAGGCGACCCCACCAGCTATGCTTATTTTGGAACCTTGTATGAATAGCACTTTCTTGGCAGCTGACCGACTGACTGACCGATGGACTGATTGACCGACTGACTGACTGACTGACTGACTAGCTGACTGGCTGCCTGGCTGGCTGACTGACTGACTGACTGACTGACTCACTGACTGACTGACTGAATAACTGACTGGTTGGCTGACTGACTGATGGACTGATTGAGTGACTGATCTTAATTACTTTCTCACTAACTAAGTCCCGTGACAAATTCGTTAAGTATGGAAGCCTTTTTTAGCCTGCGCCGCAGGCGAAATTTAACCCTGCTATCTACAGGGGGTTAAATTTGGTCTTTGGCGCAGGTTATTAAAATAAATGTATGCACAAGTCATCTTTCTAAGACTGCATCGGTTCTGCTCAGACACGGAGCGTCCTTATGTTTCCTTTTCTTCCCTGTTACAGTCTTCAGACGTTTGAGCACACTTCTCTACAGTGTACTCAGTAGCTGCGCATGCGCTGTTGTTAAACATCAAGCTTAAGAGCCACTACTCGGACAACACTCAGTGATAGGTGAGTATCGATATGTTTCTTCTTTTATGATAGGGAATTTTAGACTTCTCGGCGGTTAATCGTATTTGGATAAAGTTGACACTCGCTTATTAAGAAATGAAAATTGTCCACAAATGTCGGATGTTAGAAAGCAGAAAACTCTCACCGTTTGTGTATACAACAGCTTTTTTGGCCTTCAAACGCCATGTCAGTGAAACTTTACTCGAAAATGTTACCGTTAAGCGGTGCCTTTGAGTCCTAATCTAAACTGTTGACATGACAAGAAAAATCTAGTTTCGGTTTCGTGTGGCATGCAATAAGACAACACTATCTGGGAGTTACAAATACTTCAGTAATAGCTAATGCTGTATGAAGTACCAATTCACCCATCTTCTGAATTTAGAGTTTTATAGGTCTCAGCCTTAGGTTTGCAGCAAAAATCCTAAAGACACATTGGACACCTTGACAGGTAAGGAAGTAGTATTTGAAATCATTTACTCAGCTCTGAAAATTAGCAAGAGGATTTACGGCGAAGAACATCCAGATGTAGCAGCAAGTTTTTCAGTCAACTTGGGTGATGATTACCGCAACCAAGGAAAGCAGAAAGAAGCAAAAGAATGCGGCGACAAAAAGGCAGTGAGCATTGGAAAGAAGAATTACGGCGAAGAACATCCTTTCGTGGCAGCAAGCTATTACCACTTAGCTACTGATCAAAGTAAATTAAGACAGTACAAAGAAGCAAAAGAATGTGACCCAAAGGCACTGTTAATTAGAATGAAGATTTACGGTGAAGAAGGTCCTGATGTCGTAGCAAGTTATTACAACTTAGCTGATGATTACCGGAACCAAGGACAACACAAACAAGCAAACGAATGTATCCAAAAGGCAGTGATCATTGGAAAGAAGATTTACGGTGAAGAACATCCCTTCGTTGCAGCAAGTTGTCACAACTTAGCTTTTGATTACAGAAAACTAAGACAACATAACACAGCAAAAGAATGCGACGAAAAGGCATTGATGATTTGGAAAAGGGATTTACAGTGAAGAGCATCCCGATGTAGCAGCAAGTTACCAGAACTTGGCTATTGATTACAGGAAACTAGGACAACACAAAGAAGCAAGGGAATGTGACGAGAAAGCACTGAAGATTAGAAAGAAAATTTATGGTGAACAACATCCTGCTGTACCAGTACGTTATCACAGATTTGCCAATGATTACAAGAGCCAAGGACTGTTTAAAGAAGCGAAAGAGTTAACCAAAAGGAACTGATGATTAGAGGGAAGATTCACAGTGAAAGACATACAGACATCGCAGGAGGTTTTCAAAGCCTGGCTGATTATTACAGTTCCTTGGGACAGCACAATGAAGCAAAAGAATGCGATGAAAAGGCTCTTATGATTAGAAAGAAGATTTACGGTGAAGAACATCCAGGCGTAGTAGCAAGTACAACTAGTAGTAACTACGACTTAGCTGATGATTAACGGAACCAAGGAAGGCACAAAGATGTAAAAGAGTGCGACAGGAAGGCAGTGATCATTGGAAAGAAGATTTACGATAAAAAACATGCCTTCGCAGCTGCGACGTATCATAACTTGGCTCTTGATTGTAGTAAATTAGGGCAACACAATGGGGCAAAAAAGTGCGACGAAAAGGCACTGAAGATTAGAAAGAAGATTTACGGTGAGAAACATCCAGACGTGGCAGCGAGTTACTACAATTTGGCTGATGATTACCGGAATCAAGGACAGCGCAAAGAAGCAAGCGACTGAGACGGGAAGGCAGTGACCATTGGAAAGAAGATTTACGGTGAAGAACACCCTTTCGTAGCTGCAAGTTTCCACAACCTCGCTATTGATTACAGGAGAATAGGACAACATCAGTGAAGCAAAGGAATGCGATGACAAAGCAGTGATAATAAGAATGAAGACTTACGGTGAGGGGCATCCCATTGTAGCAGCAAGTTATCACAACTTAGCTATTGACTGCAGAAAACTTGGAAAACACAGTGAAGCAAAGATCTGCGACGAAAAGGCACTGAAGATTAGGAAGACAATTTACGGAGAAAGAAATTGCGATGTAATAGCAAGTTATCAAAACTTGGCTATTGATTACAGAAACCTGGGACAACACAATGAAACAAAAGAATGCGAAGAAAAGGCACTGAAGATTAGAAAGGATTTTTATGATGAAGATTACCTCGAAGTAGCAGAAAGCTCCTACAACTTGGCTGATGATTAGAGGAACCAAGGACATCACAAAGAGCAAACGAATGCGGCGAAAAGGCACTTTTAACTATGAAAAAGGAGACTTACGGTGAGAAACATTCCAATGCCGCAGCAAGTTATTACAACTTGTCTAAGGAGTACAGCAACCTCAGACAGCGCAGTGAAGCAAAAGAACTGGACGAAGCGACACCGACAACTAGAAGGAAGATTTACGATGAAGGACGTCCTGATAAGACAGCAAATTATCTCAATCTGACGTCAGAAGATTTGAAGAATTGTCAAGAAAAACATCCCAATGAATTAACAAGTTATCTGGATTGTAGGAAGCAAGGCCAACAGGTTAGAGCTAAAGAATGCCATGAATAGGCGCTGATGATTGGAAAGACGATTTCCGTTAAAGAACAATCCTTTGGATCAGAAGGTAATCAAAGCTTGAGAGTTGTTCCTGGGACTGAAACGCGGGAATCGAGCATTAAAGAAGCAGAAACAGTTTCAGTTAAAATCGGGTTGAGTATGTCTCGTTGGGTGTGGTTCGTACAATAACTGGAATTACACTCATTTCTCAATAGTGCATATAGCATTTCATCAAATTTCGGGGCAGTTAAACGGGCTCATCTCTCCAGGCTTATGGTGCGAAAAATGTGATTCTTTTTGAGACGATCGAAGATGACTACATTTGAGTGGTCTTCTTAAGCTAATGGTTCTTTCTGCTTCTGACTTTGGTTTTGGCGCTTGCTTCATTTTAGTCCCGAATTTTCTCCTTCGATTTAAATGTTGACTTTGATTTTTAAACCTTTTAGAGACCGAGAAGCTACCTTGTGTCACAACTGGTGAAAGAGACAATTCCAGTGCCTCTAAAAGCAACGATGAAAGCAGAACTGGGTTTGACGAATCTGAAGAACATCTTCAAGAGCGCGAAGATAACACTGAAGGCAGTTCGGAGGAACTATCAAGTGACAGGTTTTTATCGGCTTCTATAGACGTTATTCATAAATGGCTGCCAATTCATTATTCTTTTGTCCTTGTGCAAATTAGCTACCAAACCTCGTTACCATGTGCTAAATTAAAAAGAATTCTTGCACTAATATGAGGCTTGGTAGGCTAATTTGCACAATAACAAAGGACATATAAAACAGCCGCCATTTATGAATAAGCTATTAACTAAACTCTTGAAACAAGACATAAGTTTCATTCAGTTATTTTTAGAAATACAACCAATGAACAGAATTTTTTGAAAGTTAAAATTATAAAGGCACAAACACACTTCACGAGATCAACTGCCTTGCTATGTGGTAAATACCTTAACTTCTATAACTTTTTATTTCTCAGTTAGTAAAAAAACATGGCTTGAACACGTTTATGGACTCAAAATTGATCCACTCGCGAGTGACGCATGAAGAGCCATTAGTTGCGGTGTCTTAAATGTCATTGCGATGCTTATTGTGAAGTAAGAAAATCATATCAGTGTGGAAAAGTAATTTTTTCTGTTTTAATACGTAGAAGCTCTGGAGCTGAGAATGTTGGAGAGGCTTTCTACTTTGAGTTCACTTCCGCTTGTAGAGGTACGTTATCATTTTAAAACAAAATGGAAACAAAGCATCCTTAAGGTTCAGATGAGACCTTTCCGTGCCACCAAATGTATGAATATCTAATCATAGATAGGAAGGTAAAATTATTCTGCCTTTTCCGGGTAATGCCGGGAGAATCTCGATATTCACAAAGTGCGCCATTGACAGCAGAGGGTGAGAAATACATCTTGAATTGTGAACGTAAAGCAAGTTACAGTCCTGGTCCTAATAGGTTCTAATAAGTTGAACAGTCTCCAGTTTTCTATCATTTCATGACCAGAAAATCTGAAAGCCGGTGACCATTTTTTGCCACACCGACACCAGTGGGGTGACAAATATCACTGAAATAAACAAAGGCCCTCTAGAACCCTCGTTCTGGTGCACTGCATGCATGGTCTAACATTGGACAACAGCAAGAGAGGAGATCGATTCTGACACCTCTATCACGCACTTTCCTTTTGTGAGAAAATGAAGTCACCATTGTCAAGGTCCTGTTTAACGTAATCGCACCTTACTAATAGACTTTTGATTGTTTTTTCCTTTTATTTTCTAAATATACCTTTATAGCGAACACTAAGGAAAAGTCACCATGGAAGCACAGGTCCACTTTTTCGAACATCGTTACCAGTGAGGGAGGTGTAGTGCTTGGTGGGGATGTCAAATTGGTGTGCCCTCGAGGAGCTGTGGACCATCCCGTGACAGTAGAGATGACATTAGAAGAGCCATCCAGGTACTATGGTCTAATAGTTCAAAGAAATCTTGAAAACGACGTCATGTTTGGGTCTCCCATCATTAACCTCCAACCCAAAGGTCAACTCTTCAAGAAATCAGTCACACTGACATCCAAGCTCAAAATCAATAATTTTTACCCTGACGACGTCCTCATTTTGCATGGCACAGAGGCGCAGGACGGAAAGATCACCTGGCAGGACATCACTCACAAATCAAAGATTGATCAGGCGAATGCAGACGTGATCATTGAAGTTGGGCATTTTTCCCTCATAGCAGCCCTAATCAAATTGCAGAAATGACCTTGATGCACACCAAAGACATTGTATACAGGTTAAACGTGCTGCCATTTCATTTCACCATGTCAGAACTGGTAAACAAGGACTCATTGAGAGAAGAGTTTGCATTGTTGTTCGTGAGCGAAGACGTTTACAACGAGCAGTTCTACCATCATGATGAGACCTCTGCGTTGGTGCAACTCAAAGCGAAAGGGTTTACAGAGCTGCATGTACATTCTATATACAGAGAACGAGAAACACGCGTTTACAACAGTGAAAGCCTCAAGGTTTCTGTTCACCCTGGCAAAGACTACAAGCTGGCTGACAGCAAACAAGAAATCTTTGATTTTACAGTACATTCCAGCGTTTGGTGGAATACCGGAGAAGACTTCAGACGTCCTCTGGAATGGACTGAAGACGTCAGAATTTTATGTGGGACTATTAGTGTGGAAGGAGGGTATGGACATCGCAGTGAGAGACATTTCTGCGATATAGGTTAGTCATACTGATAAAGTCATGTTTGGTGAGCGCATAGAGTGTTACGGTCTGTTACTCATGCCAAGGAATTGGAACTAAACAGGTGAGCGCATTGATCAAATAACCTTACAGTGCTGTTGACTTACCACCACTGTATTTCGTGTTTTACTTGATTGGTTATGTAAGGAACTTGCTGGGTGTAAAGGAAGCTATTTTTAACCTGATGCCCATTGTTCACTTGCTTACGACACTTGAATAGCTAAGGAATCAAGTGCTGAAGTGCTGGAAGGAGGAAGACGAGCAACTTGAAATAATCTTGCAGCACTGGTTGAAGGAGAATGACGAAGTAAAAGACCTTGCTACACTCAGAAAAGACCTCGAGGAGTTAAGACCAGAGGGTTAGTTGTATCTAAGTTGATCTCGTTTTCTTTTGATATGGCGCTTGAACAATGAAACCTAAACACCTAACGCCCTTATAAGCTAACTTTAGAAGAAACAGTCATTTGGTTATAAGATGCCTTTGATTACAGGGCACGCCATAATTAGACTCAACTTAACAGTTATTCCGGCCAGTTGTCACTTGTGGCATTAACGGAGGCAATATAAGGTGGTGTCGTTCATAGCTACAACACCGACTGGCCTTGTTCATCACTCAAAAATGTACGTGTATCCCGAAAGCCCGCAGATCGGTCTTTCCACAATACTCGATTTAGGTACCTGACATGTGCCGTCTCGAGTTGAAAGAACAGATAGCAAAAATAAAATACCCTCTTTGAGGTTTGGCTATTGAAACTCATATACGCCTGAGAGCACTCTCGGTTATGTTGACCTCTCACAAGGCGAGAATGTATTTCATTATTACCAGGTTACAAAGTAACGCAAAGAGGACAGATGCACATCAGGCACTTGAGGTAGTTAGCAACCAAGATCTCTGGTGTGCAATTCCAGAATGCGGATTCGATGGAGTATTTCTGCGTTCAAATCCAAGCTCTCTGAAAGACAGTTCTGAGGGACTGCTGCATGGAGTTGGAAGATTCTGCGGAAGGGATTCAAAGAGCAGCTTTGTCCACAAGTCCTGTAGATTATCTCGAGAACCATAGAGAAATATCCAAAACACGGCACGGCACGGCACGGCACGGCACGGAAATACAGACAGTTATGTTTATCTCCTGAAGAATCTGCCAGTAAAGTTTTCCTATTTATTGTCCCTTATCTCATTTAAAATGTCAAGGAAATCTTTGTGCAACGGAGGACTTCAGAAGTGCAAAATGGCTTAAGAGGGCTCTGTAAGGAAAGACTGGAACAGTTTCTGTCGACATGCTGAACAAAGCATGAAGATAAGGCAACTTGTCTGTATTGTGTGCGAAATTCTTGAGCAGTTGTGCCACGAAAACTGTGACAAGCGGTCTTCTGCAGAGATCGAAATGTGGGGTGAAACCTTGGGAATTTTCTCCATGTTGAACGATCTAGAGCCCTTCTTCCAGATCCAGCATAACCTCCAAGACATAGGCTTCACACGAGATTAGAGCTTTTCTCGCCCCACCTAAAGTACATCACGTCCGATCAAGTGGACATCGCCGATGAAGTGTTAATGCATGATTTTTCTGACGTGTCATTGAGTCTAATTCATTTTGCCAGGTTTAGCCAATCAAAACTGGTACGATTTCAACTCACCGACTCAACAAGTTCGCCTGTACCCTGCGTTGGAGAGAATAATAATAATAATAATAATAATAATAATAATAATAATAATAATAATAATAATAATAATAATAATAATAATAATAATAATAATAATAATAATAACGAGAGAGTACAGTACGACAGACACCAGGAGACATTCTCTCAGTGGTTTGAAATTAGGAAGGAATCGGAGGATCAGCTCTAACTGCATGCAAGTGCACTTGTGCACGTCAGTGGAGAAATTTGCGAAATGGGAGCATTCCAATCAGCCATGATTCTTAAAGCATCTGCCGAGGAAGCCTTTGATTAGTGCATTATCCCTTTCACTGACGTTGGACGAGAAAAGGCGAAAGACAAAGATTCGGGCAATCTTCGAGTGGTCCTTTGTTCCACGCAAAAAGCGAAAGTACGAGAAGTACTAAACGTCCTCAAACAGACAATGACAGAGGAGGTCATAGATTTTAGGCGGTAGGAAGTCACTCAGTGTCACCTGACGATGCGATCTGTTACTTCAGAGGCAGACAAGGTTGTAAGGCTTCACCTGTTTCACAAATGGGGGTCTGGGGCAATTGGTCTTGACAGCAAGGATTTTGTCTGTTTTTCTGATTCATCCGCTGATGGGGCTCGCATACCAGAAGCAGAGTTTTGGGGTAAGATTATTTATTGTGTGGCTTTAGTTGGGATGGACCTGATTCATTATTTTGTTGTATACTTTTGGTAAGCGGTAGTCA
>JAEMWC010000021.1:2000000-2030000 GCA_016490735.1 Pachyseris speciosa
GATTGACACTATACAAAAACGAGTAACAGAATACGTCAAACGCATGCTTAACGACAAACTCATCGACAAAAAAACTAAACAGTATCTTGTACAGAGAGACCCTAGACCTGGACGATATTACATACTGCCCAAAATTCATAAAGCTAACAATCCTGGACGACCTGTAGTTTCTCTAACAATCACCTGACTGAGCGCATCTTACAATTTGTTGACTATCACCTCAAGCCTTTAGTTAGTACTATTTCATCTTACGTTAAAGACACTGATGATTTCCTTAACAAGCTTGATGATTTTAACAGACTTTCCGATAATGCCATCATTGTCACACTTGACGTCACCGTCACTATATACAAATATCCCTCACAATGAAGGAATCGAGGCTTCCGGTTTCTTCCTTCATAAACGTAACGATAAACGCATTCCACTGAAACTATCTGCATGTGACCTTATACGTATTATCCTGAATATGAACAATTTCACATTTAACAACAAACATTATCTTCAAAAACACGGTCCTGCAATGGGCACAAAAATGGCTCTTTCATTTGCTAACCTATTCCTTGCTAAATTCAAACATGACGCTTTCACCAACGCACCTTATCTCAGTACCTAACACCTGGCTCCGTTTCTTGGCCGATATTTTTGTTATTTGGACCGAAGATAAACTAAAAATATTTGTTGACTATCTCAATAACCCACACCCCACCATCAAGTTCACTTGTTCACAATCCCTTTTAATTTCCCATTCCTTGATGTCATGGTTTTGCTCAAGGATGGTCTAATAGAAACTGACCTTTACACTAAACCTACTGATATAGCATTAGTTATCTCTTTATTCTGAAAAGCCCATTTCGGACGAATAAAGTATTTATGTACATATGTACAAACATCAGTATTTACTTATCTCTTCATGCTATCCCACCCACACTAAGCGTTCTATTCCGTATAGCCTTGCACTTCGCCTTCGTCGCATTAATGCTCCAACTACGACACTTACACAAACAGCGTTCTAAGGAACTCATGGACTACCTCGTTAATCCGGCTTATAACTTGAACTTTATTTCAACTCAAATACAACGCGCTTCTGACATTACTCGCAACGACGCTCTTAAAACCAAACCCAAACAACAGACCGATACTGTTCCTTTCGTCATCACATATTAATCCTGTCTTACCTAGCATAGCTCACATAATCCACAAACATTCCAGTGTACTATATTCATCTGATCGTTGTAAGACCGTTTTTACTAATCTCCCTTTAGCAGCCTATAGAAGCTGTAAAAACATTAGTGACATCCTTGTTAGAGCACAGTTAGCGCAACCTGTCAGCTCCAACAACTCCCGGCAGCCTCCCGGCTCTTTTCGCTGCCAGAAGCATAATTGTACCACGTGTCCTGATATAGAAAACGGATTCAATACATATTGATACTAGCAAAACCTATAAAATCAAATCGCAAATTTCTTGTGATACTTACAATGTAATTTATATGATTCAAGTACGAAATGTCATCTTCAATATATCGGGGAAACCAAACGTCGCCTTAAAGACCGCTTTAATGAACATAGGCGGTCTATTATCAACCCCTCAAGTTATAACCGAACGGTTCCTTGCCAGTGATCATACTATCAGTGATCATATGATCCTGATACCTCTCAGGGGCACCCAACGACAAGTTTCGGTAGATATCTGTTCGGTGGAGGGTAGTTCCCCTAAGGCTTTCGGCGTCGATTAAAGAGTGCACTCGGATTTTCGTAAGTAAAACGTGGCCTAAAAGATTCGTAATGTGGCAATCTTAACCCCTGATGTTTTCGGAAAGGTCGTTATTGCTGTTTTTGGCAGTAAAAAACGTCAGCTAGCATTTTCGGAAAGAAAAAAAGGTTCCCTAGAAAGTTCATTTCAGCTAGTATTTTCTCAAAGAAAGATTTTGTTCCCTAAAAATTTCGGCCAATTAACATTTCAGCTAGGGAATCCGAACAGATCAAAGTTTTCTAGCTAACCAAAACATCACTTTAAACAGACTTCAAACACCATAACGTACTTAAAAATGCCTTTCTACAACTTTTGGCTGGTTTGGCTCGTTGGGTGCCCCTGACCTCTCGAACAATTGTATACCAAACGTGATTCCATTAGAAAGGCTCGTGAGGCATTTCTTATTCAGTTAGGTAAAACATTAGAACCTGCAGGTCTTAACAAACGCGATGAAATGTAATGTTAAGTTTTTCTGGCTTTATTCTACTCTTTTTCTGTATTATTTAAATCTTATATCATTTTAGTTGCCTTGTTATTTTCCTGTAACTTTGACACATCACGTACTATCTCATGTCATTTCCGGTAAATATAAATACCATGTAAACTCGCGTTTTCCTTCAATAAACCTGAAGAAGGCTGGTGTATCGTATTTACGCCTTTAAACGTTGTTTGACCAGCCCTTGTTTTATAACACCTCACTGGATTCACAACGAATAGTTATTTTTATATTTTAGTCAACGACAAGTTTCGGTAGATATCAGTTCGGTGGAGGGTAATTCTCCTAGCGCTTTCGGCGTCGATTAAAGAGTTCACTCGGATTTTCATGCCTAAAACGTGGCCTATAAGATTCGAAATTGGAAATCATAGCCCCTGAGGTTTTCTGAAAGGTCGAAATTGCTGTATTTTGCAGTCAAAAACGTCAGCTAGCATTTTCGGAAAGAAAATAGTTCCCTAGCCGAGTTGGTGGAAAGTTCATTTCAGCTTGCATTTTCTTAAAGGAAGATTTCGTTCCCTAACATTTTCGGGCAATAAAAATTTCAGCTAGGGAATCCGAACAGATGAAATTCTTCTAGCTTATGAGGACATCGCTTTAAACAGACTTCAAACACCATAAGGCACTTAAAAATGCCTGTCTACAGCTGTTGGTTGATTTGGCTCGCTGGGTGCCCCTGATTATAAATTATCTTTTCCGTTGCCGGCATTCTTTGCTTGATAATGCTGCCAAGATGGCACTGAAAGGTAGCTCCGTTTCTTCGCTTATTTGTATTTCCGACTATATAACTTTTGTGATCGAATTATTGCTCAACAAGGTAAAAGGAAGAGATGATGGGGGCGACGGAGCTGGCCTCTTAGGGTCACGCTGAATTTTTAGGAATGAAAGCACGACCATTTCTGGAAAAATTAGCCTGCGTGGCAGGCGCTAGAAAGGGGAAGGGATGAGGGAAATCGGGCGCGCGCGTGTAGCGAGGGGAGAGCGCGCGGAACGCGACTGAAGGGAGGGAAAGGCTCCCTTTTCTCTTTCCCCGCACTCCCTCGCTTCTCGCGCGTGCTCGTTCCCACCCATCCCACCCCCCACCCCCACCCGCGCCCCGGCTCTTCCCTTTCCGTTTATAACACCTGCCATGCAGGCTATGGAAGAATGTTCTTCGTTGTCGTGACAGAAGAGCGTCTTTGCTCAGTATTTTTAGGTTTGCAACCGCATGTTAGGCCAAAAGATGCCATAGTCACTTTTCAAAGATTAGAGGTATTTTTACGTGGCTTGTTGAAAAGAATTTTTAAGCTTTTATCATTTTTCTTGATTTTGTTTTAGAGTTACACTTACACCAGCACTTCACTCATATGCAAGGCCAGGTCTGTGTCGTGGGGGACAGAACCAAAGCTACTCTGAACGATCAGACGCCCAGTCAATGGTAAGTAGTAACACTCTAGTTACGAAGTATAAACTGTGACAGCCTTCTCGAACTGGATTGTTTCCAACCATTGTGCATGTATTGCTTTATCCCCTCCTCACCTAAATACAGAAGCTATCATTAACAACACTCCGAGAGGAGTACGGCGGCTTAGTAGGTTTTCAAGAAGAGTACGACGGCTAAGTCGGAAAAAGGCTTGAATAATTTCTGCTCGTAAAATGGCTTACTCTGCCTGCTGGCTATGCTCGTAAAAATCGCTTTTTCTGGTGGAAATTCTGTTCGGACACCTATAGAAGCTGAGCCTAACCCCTGTATAATACTTATAAGATATTCGTTATTGATATAACAGTTTTTTATGTGTTTAGCGCTCTTCAGGGATTACCTGGTTCTGCTCCTCACAAAAGCATAACCGAAGGAAATTGATCACAAGAATCACTGCGGGCACCTCCTGGCGATTGGACATAAGTCCTTACAGTACTCAATGTATTTCTGTGATATTTGTCTAACAGTCATCTTCATTATAGACCGTGACACTTACAATCTTGTCAGGCCAATTATGGAGTATTGAGTTAGTTATAGATTAAGTTTGTTCGCAATCACTTTTGGTAGTGTTTTGCGATCAAGGTTAATCCTAGACTTTCGTTTTGGGCGTTTTTCCTGTTTGTATGAGTGCTGTAGGTAGGTTTTTTTACTGCCCCCTTGATTGTTAAAACTAGACTAGAACTAACTTAGCATTAACTTCACTGGTTGTTTGCTATTTATTAACGATCGTATTTGTGCCGTTTCTCTTTACTGCTGTGTTCAGTTTGGTTTTTACAGCCAGTTAGTACCGCCTAGTTCTGGTTGAGGTAGCGTCGTAAACATGTTTACAGCACAGTATGAAATAAGGACCAAAAACTCTTCTAAGTTGTGGAGGTCTTAGTCGCCGAGTTGAAGTAGCAGTTGTAGCCGAACAGCAGTTGTCGTGAGAGCTCATGGAAATAACGAAGACTGGGCCGTGCAAGCCAGTACTTCAGAGTTTTTCATTGGTTCCTCTCGTCTAGGAAACGCAGAGTAAAATAATTGCTGTAAGTACACTTACGTATTGTAACGTAATGTCAAATCAAATCATTCCCCTGAACCTCGACTTGGCTTGTATTTTCTCCCACAATTCGAAACTAGCCTTTATACCCGTGAGTGATGAATATGTGAAAGTGAATATGTAAAAATCATATATTTGAACTGCGGATTAAAGAATGAATATGTACTGGAATAAATTGTTTGGTTAAAATAAACTCGTGCTACTCTGAGATCTACACGTAATTTCCATAGTTCGAGGAATGTTTGTAAATATGTTAATATGCAAGTGTCATAATAACTTAACTTACTTTACTTATGTGATACAAAACAGAGCGCATGCGTAATTACATTTTTATGTGGAACACCAAGATGGCGGCAATGACGTCACATCCACCGTGGACAGTGTTCTATGGACAGTGGCACTGTCCATAGAACATTTACAAACAGCTCCTTTATGATCCTTGAGGCCGTGTTGGAGAGTTAATCCCATTACATACGTATTTATTTAAAGAATATACACGAACCTTGCGACTGATTCCAACTATGCACAGATATTCGTGAAACAATTATTACATTCTAAATTTATTTATTACATCGTGTGTTCGGCGTATTGCTAATTGCACGTGTGATTGAAATCTCGAAGTACGAACTTCTTGCATATTTTTTAATTCATTATAGCGGAGACGGAAAATACTGCAATTTTGTGTCCGAGTTCTCATCACAAATGTAGAACTTCAGAAACTGATACACCAGGGATATTAACTAAGCATGCTTGCTGTGATATGACAGAAGCAAAATTTCAAAAACAAACTTCGCAAAAGAAGATCAGACGCTCCAAAGTCTAAGTTTCATAGTTTTACTACAACGGAATCCAATAACTTTCAACGAATCTTAAAACAGAGACATCTGTTTCTGTAATATCTCAGAAGAGGTTATCCTTTATCAGTAAGGTCCGTTTAGACAAGGTGACCGTTCCGCGGCACCGTTCCTGGGCTTTAAAATGGACCCTGTACGTTCAGACAGCCCAGTGCTCTGGACCGAGGATGTTCACACTAGTACAAAAGGCTTGGTGCCAGTTCATCCTTTTTAGTAACAGTTCGCAATATTTGTTAGCCTAAAACCATTTTAGTGACTGCGTAGTAAGGAAGCATGGGAAAAAGCGCGGGAACACGCGAAAGCGTGCTTAGACAAGTGTCCCGCGCGTGGGACGGTGCCTGAATACTTACCCACGGAGGTAATGACCGTGCCTGGGGACGATGCACATGGAACCAACAAAACTGAGCTATGTTCAGACTTGTGCCCGACCGTTTACTTCACTGCGCTTCTCAATGATCAGAAAACTCGGAAACAAATATTGATTATCCTCGTTTTAACTTTAGCATCCTTAAATGTCACCGTAAATCGCGATTCGCCTGTATAAAACAGTCATGATGTAATTCCATCATCCACCATAAGCTCCGTGTCAAATTTCAACGGAATCGACCCTCAAAACTCAGCGATTTTAAGCTTGAAAATGAAACACCTATCCTCAAAATTTGGCTTGTGATTTTATTCATAGGTGCAAGTGTCCTGTGCGACCTTTATGGTTACTGGTTACTGTTAGTCTTTTCATCAGCCAAGAATACAGACTTGTTTAGATTAAAAGACCCTGCACACTTTGGGCTCCGTTCACGTGTTTTATATAAGTGACAAAGCACTGTAGTGCTACAACGTAGGTTTTAAGACATTAGTACATTTGTCCAACTGGTGCTAGGACTAGTTGGTAGACATTGGCTAACATTGGTTTTATACGCAAATATCTTACTTATGATGCTGCAAAGATCATTATTCACGCCTTCGTAGTTTCTAAACTTGATTATTGTAATTCTTTATTGTACGGCCTACCATCCTATCTTATTCGGAAGCTTCAACATGTTCAAAATTCTGCCGCTCGCCTTGTCAACCAGTGTCCAAGATTTTGCCATATTACTCCAGTCCTGAGGGATCTTCACTGGCTCCCTGTCTCCTTTCGTATTGAATTTAAAATTATGTTAATTACTTACAAAGTACTACATGATCGAGCTCCAATCTATATACAGGAACTCCTTCAATTGTATTCACCCAGCCGCAATCTTAGATCCTCTAATAGAAATTTATTAGTTAAACCCTATTTTAATCTTAATTCGTATGGTAAACGAGCTTTTTCTGTTGCTGCTCGGGAACTTTGGAATAACTTACCTGAGGATATTAAATCTGCAAACTCAATTGATGATTTTAAACGCAAACTTAAAACATTTCTTTTTATGCGAGCCTATGAATCGTGATGTTTTTATTTGTTATATTTATTTGATGTTTTTATTTGTTATTTATTTTGTAGTTAGCGTCTAGTTTTAATGTCAATTGCTTGTGATTATTTTTACTTTTTAATTTTATCTGATTTTTGTAAACAGCGCCTTTGAATCTTGTATGTAGAAAGGGCGCTATATAAATGGATTATTATTATTATTATTATTATTATTATTATTATTATTATTATTATTATTATTGCATACGTCTATCCTTAAGGCCTAGGCAAACGGCTTCAAACATTTGCTTCAACTTCCGTTCGATTTTGTTGAACAGCGATGTCGAAACCGTTTGCCACCACCTTTCAGCCGTGTTGAAATGGAAGTTGAATCGATGTTCAATGAGTTTAAAAGCGTTTGAACTTTGCTTCAACATCCATTCAACATTTCTTTTGTTATCGCGAACGCGAATGTTGAACAATGTTGAACGCCGTTTGCCACCCCTTCAATATTAATGACATATGAAATGAATCATATATGAACTGCGGAAATGAAATCAAATGAAGAATGATCCTCGCAGTTGTGAACGCAATTTATGCAATTGCGAAAAGAAGCCTGAAAAAAATTCAGGACTTCAACGGGGTTTGAACCCGTGACCTCGCGATTACCGGTGCGATGCTCTAACCAACTGAGCTATGAAGCCACTGACGTTGGGAGCAGGTCAATTGTGGGTTCATATATATGTTCCCGTGAAAGAAATGAGTGCTAATGACATATGAAATGAACCATATATGAACTGCGGAAATGAAATCAAATGAAGAATGATCCTCGCAGTTGTGAACGCAATGAATTTTTTTGAGGCTTCTTTTCGCAATTGCATAAATTGCGTTCACAACTGCGAGGATCATTCTTCATTTGATTTCATTTCCGCAGTTCATATATGATTCATTTCATATGTACAAAACGCAAGATTGTATTTTAGAATAGTTAGGTGTCCCCTATTAGCAGTGGCAGGAGCCCATTACTGGTGATGGGCTCCTGGCAGTGGGGAATCCCATCCGCTAGATTTCTACCGACACATTAATAAAGTCATCAATCAATCAATTTAGCCATTCCCTCGGTCCCTCGGTCCCTCCCTCCCCCGAATCGCCGTTTCCGTTCATCTCTCCCCCCATTCCCGTTCCTTGTTCCCCGTCCCCCGTCCTCGTTCACCTTTCTCCCTTTCCCGTTCCTTCGTTCTCTCGTTTCCCGTTTCGCTGTCCCGCCCCTTTATCCCGTTCCCGTTCCCGCTCGCCGTCATTCGCATTCCCAATTAGCCGTTCCCCTTTCCCCGGCCCCCGTTTTCCCTTCGCCGTTCGTCTTTCCCTGTTCTCCGTTCGTCGTAGCCTGCAAAACAGTCGATTCCTTGCCAATCCCTGTGCGGGGAGATCAAGCAAGCGACCTGGCGCAGCGTTTAGCAATCCTCTCTCCCTTTTCCCCTCCCTCTCCCTCCCCTTTCGACGCCTGCCACGCAGGCTGACTGCCACGCAGGCTGACTGCCACGCAGGCTGACTGCCACGCAGGCTGACTGCCACGCAGGCTGACTGCTTCGCAGGCTACGTTCCCCGTTCCTTCGTTCCGCTCGTTGTCTCCTATTTCTTTTGCTGCCCGCGTGCTACAAAGGAAATAGGAGACGTCTGCACTCAGGCTAACATTCTTGCAAGGTGAACATGTAAAGCTACGTATACCTAGCCTCCCACGCAGTCGTTTTAGGGGCCTCGTATTTCACCTCCTGAAATATGAGTCTCCTAAAAGCGACTGCGTGGGAGGCTAACGAATACCCGACCCTGATCCTCTCTCCTGTGCGCTTTGCTTTTAAAGAACCCTCGCAAAACTATATATCACTGGAAAGATAATAAACTATAAAGTCTTAAAATATCCCTCAAGACTTTTAGTCCAACGGTTCGTCCTACTCAGCTCAGGGCGCTGCCGGTTTGCGTCTTACTGAAAAGAGGAGCGTGGCCAGCGGTTACATGAGGTACTAATCCCCAGGCCTCTTTCTGGTTAAATACCGTAAAGTCTGGGAGAAGGCTTGCAAGTGACATTCGATAAAACCCAGGAAGGGAGGATGGCGTCGAATAACAAGAGCTGGGATTTCAACTTGAAGTCGAAACCCAAGGCAAAGAAGTACAACTTTGACCTTTGCCGGCTAAATTCAACAAGTGAGTGTGTCTTTACAGCCATCATATTTTGTAAACATTTGTCGATTATGTTAACACAAACTCGCATGTTCGACCCGATCGATGAATTTCAATTTGCCGGCATCCGCGGAAAGTATTTTGAGAAGTCAGTTAAACTCAGTTAACATTTGAGCGTTCGACTTACTTTCTCTCCAACTTAATTTCTACAAGAGATAAATTTGCCTCCTGTCTTATTACAAAGCGCTGGCTGCCTGAAACCGCTATTAAAAGGTTATCAGAGTAATGAGCTTGAATTATTGTTGAGTTTAATCTATTTCGTAAAATATATTCGCGCTGCCATCTTTAATTGCGCCCTGATTGCGTGACGTTTTTGCGAACTAAAATCTATGCGGAGTGCTTTCGATTTAGAAATCTGGATTTAGATGTTAAAATCCAAATCTTCGGATTTCCAGTCGAACACAAGATCTGAAAACGGGTTTCGCCGCGAATTTTGCTAATAGGAATCGATGTCGGGAAGGATTTTTATTGACAAAATTCGCAGCGAATCTTTTGTACGATTGGAAATCCGAAAATCTGGATCCAGCGTTTCTCAATCGAAAGCACCCTAAACATTAGTCGCAAAAACCGAACGCGTGGGGCACCAACAGTGTTTGGCCAAGCATTGCTCAAGACTACATGTCCGGAAATACGTGGCATCTTGGCACGGATGAAACTAGACAAGCATTAATATTCGTGCAAGGTTTCAGGGGAAAATTATTTTACCTTACGAATGGCGTTTTGAGATGTTAGTTTGGTTTTAGTTTATTTAAAACCGTCGTAAGCTGCTAGCTTGCCTCCAATTGGATGCTAGCACACGAGTGATCAAGCAAATTTGTGGGCTGCTGTGGCGGGATGTCAAATAGTCCAGCTGTACTCGCAACCAATTCTCTATTGTATCAACTCGACAATTCCACAAACATTAATTTCACCTCAAAATAAAAAGCGTTACTACGATCGAGGTGTGTCGCAGGAAGGCATCAGCTTTCATATGAACAATCAATATTAAACGACATTCACCTATCCACCCCCTACCCTCCCCAGCAAAGAAGCCGGTTTGAAGACAAGTTTTGACGTGGGCAAAGATCGATAACATTCTCAGAAGAATGTGATATTTTAATCGCTTCGATATATTGGTGTGATAAGCGCCAAACCACCAAAATCCAACGTTTGTTTATTTCTCAGTCAAGGACAAAGGCCAATATTGTCTCGAACAATGACATGCTGTGTGAAGTGCGTTGAAATAAATAGTCGGCCCAACGGAAGACTTGCGAATTTCCACGACTTTTAAAACCGAATGCATTTCAAAAGCACCCATAAAATAGCTAACAGAGACAGATGAGTCTCTGAAAACTGTTTGAAATTCTCAATGGCCCAGAGGTTTTTCCGTTTTCACGGTCCACTGCTAGTTTGCATCTTGCAAACTACATTTGGCAATTTTTAAGTTGTTGTCGCGACTGTCTCAGTCTTTGTTATAATATAAGAATATCTATCTTACGAAGACAAAGTTTGTTGGTTATAATGAGATAATGTTTTGTGTGTTGTAAACATCGTGATGAGCTTCAATCGGGAAAAATGTAAGTCAATATTGTCCATCAGTTGAATGTCATTATGATGCAAATTTTTCTCCTTTTCAATTGCAATTTGAAACGCCATTCGAAAAAAAAAATAACGAAAGTTCTACTTTTAAATCATTTACCTTTCGCCGTTGTCGTCTCTTGCGTTTGGCTTTTTATCATTCCCTTCCCCGACGATCGGAATACTTTTTTGTGTGTGAAATATCGTGATGAGGTAATCAAAAGCTTCAAACATACATTGTACTAATTCGCACTCTTTTCTATAGGGGAAAAAAAACAGCGATCTCTTCTAAAACATTTTCATCGAAGTCATTATGCCTGTTATTTTTCAGGATAGTCGTATCGTTCGGTCAAATGACGAGAGGAACGGTGTTAATACGCGAAACAGAAAACAAATTGACCACAGGTCTTCCAAGTGGTCTGGAGTCGCTTTGTTGCTCGGCTACGACTCTGTCTGTCGTTTGTTTCGTTAGGGACAAATGTCGCTGTCGTAAAGAAAACAAATAGGAATGGAAGTGAACTGTCGCTGTCGCAAACTATCGTGTGTTTTCTGCCAATTTTTGTTGGTTGTAGGTGTTTTGGAGAGGATTGTCGCCTGTTTTCGGAACCATGTCGCTTGTCGCTTCTACTCCTTGGAAAGCCTCTATAGCGGAACATCGGTTTAACCAACCTTTATGTAACGAAGTCGTCGATATAACGAACGATGTTCTTCAGTCTGACGTTTTAAAATTTATGGAAAAGGACCTCGATTTAACGAACCGATTGGCTTCGTTTAAATCGAGGTTCCACTGTAAAATGAAAGTGTCACGTGGTTTTGTCACACTTGCGCATGCATTCTTTTTGTCGGGGCGAGTATTTTGTCCTTCGGCTAAAATCAGGTGAAATATTGTACCTTGAAATGAGATATGCCATCGTGCATTTCCAGCACTACGGGTTGTCGACCGATCTAAATTTATCCTTCAGGTGAGGAGCAAGATTCTGCACAAATGGCCAAGAACGCGAACGAACAAAATCTGCTGGTTGTGTTTGGAGCGTCGGTAAGTGACAATTTTGGCGTATCATGCTTGTTTCATGAATATTTGATGGTTATTTCGGTTGTCACAATTCCTGCAAAACGGAACAGTGTTACACAATCCACAGCTGATTTCCAGCAGGACTAAAAACATTTGACGTTCCTCAGCTTTTTTGCTAGCTATAAAGGAGAGTAATCTATTGCGTACATAACTTTGTGTACATTTCAATGTACAGGATGTACAGATTGTCAAACGATGAGATTTAAATATTAAGCAACCTGTTCCTTGTGTCAAAGACCCCAGGTGAGAGTGAATCAGCTTCTTCTTCAGACAAAGGGCGAATATCTGACATCCTCTGGCAACATATCCGGTAGTCGACATATTTCTGTACTGTTTATTTTCTGTAATTATTTGCAACCGTGATATAAGCTTAAATTTGCATACGGGATTCCGTAAGCTTGTGTCAAAAGTTTTAAGGAAAGAAACAATTATTTAAGCTTATTGACTTTACCCTTCTAGGGAGATCTTGCAAAGAAAAAGATTTATCCTACGTTATGGTAAGGTTATATGCGCTGTTATTGAAGTCTTACAAGAAATCAAATCTCAGGTTATACATGTACAAATTTTGATCCTCTGTGCTCATAAACGCAACATGTAAGCTTAATTAAGGAGGCTCGAAAGGGTTTTTTGTTGCTGTAGTTGCTGTGAAATGATGAAAGATTACAAAGAAGGACATTTAATGGTGTGGGCAAACTATATGTCTCTTTGCAACTCTATTGTTGGGCTATACTTCGAGGGTACTTATGACGTCATATCAGTTACCATGGTAATGTGCCAGGTCCACGAAAAGGTCCTTTAAATTTCAGTTGTTGTAAATTATCTGAAAAACTAACTTGGTGGCCTACCGTTTTTATTTCTTAGTTGTAAAGCTCCCTAAATTCTTTAACTTTTTAGACAATATGAAAAAAAGTTATCTAATATAATTTTATTTATTTAGGAAAAATCTCGTTTTATGGCTTACACTAAATTGTACTAGTTAATTTTCCCCGAAACTTTTATAAATGAAGTGCCATGATCATAGATGGTGCTTGAATGCAAAAAAATCAGGATACGTCACCACGCAAAATTCCGAGTTAAAAACAAATGTTTTTTTGCAGATTTTATTTCCGGTTCGCACGATTTTATGCAGCATTGTGATTTTTTAGCTGACGTGTGCATCTTAGATAAGGCATGTGTAGATTGCGGCAAGTGCAGCTAAAAACTCTTTCCAGCCTCCTTAAGTGCAGATGTCACACCATCTTAGTGTAATTTTGCATAACCATGCATGGTCATTTTACAGCGTAATTATAAGAAAAGCCACTCCTTAACAACAATTGGTTTTGCACACAGACTAGTTTGTCAAATTTCCAACCAACAATGATAATTTAAGCTGCAACGTATCATTTTATGTCAATTTTTTATAACATGACAGTGAATGATGATAGTTTCTTTTCTTTAGGTATTTATATAAAGATGAACTTATGCCCAAATGCACCAAGATAATTGGTTATGCACGGTCAGCTTTGACAGTGGATCAGTTAAGAGCCAAAACAGAACCTTTCATTAAGGTAGACTTATTATAAGGATCAACTCTTTGTAATATCAAGCCACTGCATATTGTTTCATGTAGAAAGTTTTACATAAAAGTGAAAATCACATTGATGGAGTGTGATGCTCTGAGAAGCCCTATTGGGATTATAGTTAAACTTTCTTTAGCATGGGAGACAACATTCTACTTGGTTACAACTCTCTTTGTTAATGCTGTCAATCTATGGGTCCATAATGTATTAGTGTGTAACTGTCTGGATCCATGCAATTGAAGGGCTGGAAGTGAAATGACTCGGTATTTTATGTGATGATTTGGTGTTGAAATTCCAAATTGCTTAGAATATCAGCTGAATTTTTGCATCTAGCCTCCATTTAACACAGGAGATAAACATGGACCTGCATTTTCAATAGGAGGTTGAGAGGGCCCCAACAAAAACTGTAAAAATTGGGAAAAATCTGAAAATTTGTGTAGACCAGTGAAAAGCAGTTCTTATTAAAGCAGATTGTTTGTACCTTGTCACTTATAGAATGAGGTGAGTTTATACTTTGGCAGCTTTGTTAGCTTTGCATTTGTTAAGCACGGTATGTTGCATAGTAATAGTTAACTTAAAGGGATGAATGCAAAAAATCATCAACCTTCCACTTTGTGCGATTTTTCGCTTCAACACAAAATAAAAAAATTGCAGCTACATGCAAACCTGCTTTTGGAGATCTTTTGTTTCTTGTTTAACCGAAGATCACTAAACATTGTCTACATAAAAATCTCTGGCTTGTTTTGGTCTGTCCCTGCCCATCTTAAAAGATTAGTGACAGCTCTGAAAGGCTATTTTAATGTTCATCCATTTTCACTTTTAGCTGAAAGAAGATGAAAAGGCCAGTTTATCAGAATTCTTCAAGAACTGTTCTTATGTTCAAGGCCCTTACAATGAAGAATCAGGTTATAAGAAGCTGAATACGGCACTTGACAAACTTGGTGGGGGAAAAGATGTCGTCAACAGGTTGTTTTACCTCGCACTTCCACCTTCAGTTTTCATGGATGCATCTGAGAACATCAAAAAATACTGTATGAGCTCCAAGTAAGTTAATTGCCCTGAAATAAATGTTTGTACGACTAACTAACTTAACACTGTGCAGAAATTCTAACTGTTTTCTCTTTTACATTGGCCTTCATTCGTCAGAGCGCCACCAGCTTCTTAGGACCAGAGATACGGTGACTTTAGTGAAACCAAAATGGGTTATTCCAGAAATAGTCTGCATGCTCCCCAGTTTGGAAATTCTTGCAAAAAGGGATTTGACGGCTCACTCTAGCTGATCTGGAAACCCAGGCAAGAGGCTGAAAATTGAAATTATTTAGCATTAACTCAACCTTGTAAAATGGCTTTAAAATTTTGGCTACCTACTGGATCAAGATTTGTACTTCATACGAACAGGGTATTTTTGAAACCAGTTAATAATGAAATCTGTGTTACAGCATCAAGTGATTGCCATCCCCATAAGCCATTAAACGGCCAATCAAAAACAGTTAGTTGTGTTACTTTCAGATGGGTTAACAAAATGCTTAAGGCAGTAATTTACCGTAGATTTTATATTAATTAATCACTCATGCAATTTTTCTTTGCTTGTGTTTTTTTTTTATTTCTAGAATAATAGAACTTTACTCAATAAAGGCAAAAACAATTATAATAATATTATAAGTTATAATTTTTATACAAAATTATGTATACTCTAGGATAGCTCAATATGTAATAATTGTCTAATCACCAGCCTATTCAGGTTCACACAATCTAGTTCAATTTCAAGTGGATTATGATTGATAATACTAATAATAATGATAAATAATAATAATAATAGTAATAATAATAATAATAATACCGTATTTTATCGGCTATAAGCCGAGCCCGGCTATAAGCCGAGACCCTAAACTTTTAACTCTTAAACTTAATACGATCGTCTTCAAACATGAACACAAAACATTCAGCTATAAGCCGAGACCCAGTTCGTAAAACGTACAAGAGCTCATGAAAAATCTTAATCACATTTAGCTTTTAAAATCTGTTAAAATGAAATGAAAGAACGGGTTAATTATCCATCGGCACGGGCAATTCGCTTGAAAAGCGAGGTGTCATGAATATTTCACGAAAGCTACAATAGGCTTACCTCTCGGGAAACAATTGTATCAATATTGTCACCTACTCAATACAAAGGCTAAGAATAACAACAAATCACAGTTAAGCTGAATTTAATGTGATCCGATCCAATGAATAAAATTGAATTCACGGCTTGATCATATGAACATTCCGAGTTCAGAGACCTGTCTTTAACAATCCTGTGTCGATAGTCGTTCATTGTCAATCCGTTATCATGCCAAAAGCCCGTCGTACATCATACAATCTAGCATTCAAACTTAAAATAGTCGCCGAAGCAGAAGCCGTCGAGAACAACTCTGAGATCGCGAGGGAATACGGCATCAGTGAGTCAATGGTTCGTCGCTGGAGAAAAGACCAAGAAAACCTCTTCAACGGCGAAATAAAACTGTCCGCAAAACGTAAAACTTAGTTTTATTAAATCCATAATTTTTGCTCAGGTTAAACTCTCGGCTATAAGCCGAAACCCCCTCTACAAGTCAGATTTTAATTCAAGTTAGGCCAAACATGTGTAAAAATCGCTCGGCTTATAGCCGATAAAATACGGTAATAAATTATTGCTTGTATTGACTGGATATTTTAGATTGAAAAAATTAAATTTTGACTCAGCTAATTCTTTACTTAAGGCAGTTTACGTTTACACTACAGTGTGCAAGAGTTTGACGGGTTTGTTTGTACTCCCTTAGTCTCCAATTTGCAACAGCTTATTCTAAGCACCAACCAAAAGAAGTCCAAACCTAATGGGCTTCCTTTTTGTGATTACATGAGTACCTTTTATTAATTAATGATTATCAATAACATTTAGGGACTGACTTAATAGTCCCTGTAGGCCAGTCTCTGTCAGAACATTCCAGGGTATTAACCATTGCAACTGTATGATCAATGCATGAGCGTTCACAGGGCCAGTAGAAAATGTTCATTTACATAGCTTACTCCCAAAGTACCTCGTACAGTCAAATCTTAAACCAGTTGATGCTGCTAATGTTTGACTTGTGATAAACAAGCAAAGGGGCTTTTTGAGAGTAAAGTAAGATGGTTAACTTCAGACATGAAAATAAATGAAAGATACAATTTTCTATACTGCAAAACTCGTGCATACTGGGGAAAAAATCAGTTCTTCCAATATGAGTTGGACCTACAGTATGACCCATGAGCCGATTTGTTTATCATGCACAATTAGTGGTTATCTGGAATGGCTACTAATTGGCAACCTATTGGTTTTGCTTGATCACTCTTAACCCAGGATTGGTGTTTATTGGCCTTGGGACAACTTGGGCCTGAAAACTAGTTTCGATCCTCTGCCATGTGCACTGAGCTGCAGGAGACTTGTGGGTTGGGTATTCACTGATTTCGTTTTGATGGTCTCTGGTAATTTTGCAGGGGATGGAATAGAGTGGTCATTGAAAAACCATTTGGTAAAGACTTGGAGAGCTCTAATGAACTCTCCAATCATCTGGCATCTCTTTTCCCAGAGGACTCCATGTACCGCATTGACCATTACCTTGGTAAGGAAATGGTGCAGAACCTTATGGTCTTGAGGTAAGAGTTACTCATTTGGGATGTTTGTAACTTGCTGGGATCAACTTTTTTTTGAAGATATTTTAAGGATCACTTAACTGGAAAGTCAAGTCATCATGACGGTTCCACAGATCTCGAGTTGTAAACCTGTTTTGGATGGAACCTGTTAGTCCTTATTACTCACGAAATAATGATTAAAATGACTTAAAATCCAAATAAATAAATAAATAAATATATGCAAGTGGTCTAAATCATGATAGCTTAGACATTGGCATTTCTCCATGTTTAATTTGTCGAACTAGCTCACAATTCCTGGGAATTAAATCCACATTAATGGTTCTTTGTTATTTTCCAAGGTTTGGAAACCGCATCTTTGGCCCAGTGTGGTGCAGAGAAAGCATCAAGAGTGTGATTATCACCTTCAAGGAACCCATTGGTACCTATGGGAGAGGAGGCTACTTTGACGAGTATGGAATCATCAGGTATGTTGAAGCAACAGTTTAATTAAATATTCAACATCTCACTCCAAACTGACTGAAGACTTTTATACACCAAGACTCGGTATACAGTTTAAAAACCTTGAAAAACATTTCAATGGTCATATTTTCAAATTTCATTTACAGACTCAAAAGTTACAACTGTTTTGCACAGCATAATTTAGGTCTAGTACAAAGATGCTCTGTTCAAAATAAATTACAGCCTTTTAAGCTATAAATTTTAACAAGAAAATAGCTCTACAGCTAGCATGCACAACCTCAAAGGTTCTGCAGTGGTTTCAATAAGCACTGATGTCCAACGAAAAGCGTTGGCTTCTTTGATCAGAGACGTCTGCTACTTTTTCCCTAAATTTAAGTAATTAAAGAACTATTCTTTATTTTTTCTCTTTAACACCGTTGCCTACTCTATTCCAACTCGCTGCCTACTTCAAATTTTCTAAACTTGTTCACCAATGATTGACATTAATAATTTGTTGGATGCCACCATAAGTAACAACTTAAAAAGATTGGCAGTGATGATCCATCAAAGTACAACAGCTGGAAAGCTTAAGCCAGTATTCAAAATAAGAAAGAGGTCCCGATGCTATCTTATTTTGTTGGAAATATCTTATTGTGGGCTAGAAAATAATCACGTCTTGAATAATAAAATATTATCTTGCAGGGATGTGATGCAGAATCATCTTCTCCAAGTTCTTTGTTTGGTCGCCATGGAGAAACCTGCCAGTAAAAAATCTGAAGACCTGCGAAATGAGAAGGTATTCGCAAGCCGTTATCACTGTTTCTTTAATTTTTTTTCGCAAAAATTGGTACGTCACTCAGGTGTTCCCTTCCATATGTTGTTGATTCCATGCTTTTTTTAGCCATGAATCTTTTAATCCTTTAACCCTTAGGGGTCTCCCTTTGACAAGTAATATCGTCTGGTGATTTGTTACACAGTAAAATCTATAAAATAATTAAGTCACTCTTAGGGGGAATTAGGGTTAAGGGAGAGAGTTTTTTAATCTTTTGACCCCTAAGGCAGGGTTCGTACAGGTCCTGGAAAGTCATGGAATTTCATAATTTCATTTTCCAGGCCTGGAAAGTCCTGGAATTTAGGTTTGGGTCCTGGAAATTCATGGAAAATTAGCAGGCTTTCTATGAGCGGAAAGCAATTTGTATAATTTATGATTTATTTCAGTAGAAATAAACATAGCATGCATTGCAAGATTATGCTTGCAAACATTTTTGTCATTGTTTTGACATAACTGTCTCAGAACAGTTGCTTAACTTAGGTTGTGGAATTTTTCAAAAAGTCATGGAAAAATCCTGGAATTTTCACAGCTCAAAAGTGTACGAACCCTGTAAGGGGTCTCCCTTTGACAAGGAAAATCATCTGGTGTTAGACAGAGTAAAATCTATAAAGTCACATGTATGGGGAAAAGGGGGAAAGTCAAGGTGTCTTTTGTGCTTTCATGTGGGAATGGTCTTAAAGCTGGGCCCTCAGTTGTTTACATTATTGTGGAATATTACATTGTCATTACATTTTCATTAAATCCAAAAGCTGGAAAAAAGTATGAAGTTAAGTTTAAATTCCAGATGGCGATTGTGGAGGAAAGGAGAGGGGCTCAGAGCTCAAACTAAAGTCGAACCTCTGCTTGCACACACCTCTATACAGAGGACACCAACCAAATGTAGGCACATGTTTTCTACACTGAAACCCTAGACTATGAACAGTCCCTCTTTCGCAGCTTAGTCTGTCAAACATGGGGCTAAAACAAACCTGACATGAGAAAAAATGGCTTTGCAAAATCTGGACGCAAGGGGGAGCGCATGAAAGGAGGGACTACTGACAAAACCAGGGAGTCTGAATTAAGGGTTGCACTCACAACACAAAAATGTGATTGGCTGATCCTGGAGTGTTGACAACTAGTTCTCAAAGGATTATCAACACTTTAAATACTTGACATATGGTTTTGATTTACGATGTCTGACATCTTATAGCAACGTTCATCGTGATCATACTCTTTCCAAAGATAGAAGCGCCCCTGAAATGGGAACAAATTTAAGCAGTTGAATTACCTCTTGCAGGCTGTGATTTTCTTGTGATACTGAAGCACAGGCTTATTTTGGAAAAGCTTCATTTACCAAGTGTAAATGGTGCGGTTTTCTTCAATAAATTGCATGGGGTTATCGATGACAAGTGACAAATGACAGGATGTCAAGAGGAGAAATTCTATTGGACATGTTTCATTAGATTTGAAATTAACACCAAAAAAATCAGTCAGCCACGAAAGGCCAAACTCCCTGGGTTGTCGGTAGACTGCCTCCTTTCATGCACCCCCCCTCACATCTAGATTTTGCATGGCCACTTTTTCTTGTGCTGGTTTTGGTTTTGCCTCATGCTTGACAAAGTAAGCACCAAAAGTGGGACTGCTCATATTCTAAGTTAAATTAGAACTCTTTAATTGATCAATTTTTATGCTTACAGGTCAAAGTGTTGAAGTGCATGAGCCCAATTGAATTAAAGAACACAGTCTTGGGGCAGTATGTTGGAAACCCTGATGCAGAAGGCGAGGGAAAATTTGGTTACCTTGATGACCCCAGTGTTCCTAAGGGTTCTGTCACACCAACATTTGCTACCGCGTTGACTTACATTCGCAATGAAAAGTGGGATGGTAAGTAGGGTTCAGTCAGTTCAGTGTTAATAATTTTACCAAATTATTTTATTTATATGTTCAACATTTGCAGGTTTATTATGTACAGAGGCCAACATGACCAGCTCCCTGAGTTGGATTGTTAGCTCAGTTGGTAGGGCACTACAGTAGTATCATAGAGGTCATGGCTGAAGCTTTCCGTTTGCAACTGCTAAGGTTGCATAACTTTGATGATCCATCAAATCTTTAATCTTCCACCTACAGTTCTAATATATGATTGCCACATTATTCAAAAAGACTGTCTTACCCTAATTAACATTTTTCATCTTCCCATGAGTTTCAGTCATAGACTTTCATGTGTGTTAATAGTACAGTTAATTGCCAAATTGAAAGTTAAATTATTCGTGAAGAGGTAAAGAAAAGTTAGCTCACTTTGTCAAAGGATATTGATGACATCCATTCTTAGCTGATAAAAATTGCTTGATTCTTAAAGTGCACCTAACACAAAAAATTTGTTTTCGCTAAAATAAATCGTTGCACCTGTTTGAAACGCATTGCATCTTTTTTAGCAAATCTCACTAGTTATTTTGACTTTTCTAGGGTGTTAAAGTTGCAAAATCTGGCCATCGTCTGCCCCACGACTGAGTCAGAAGGGGCTTGGGTCTATTCTCGATTTGACGTCACAAACTGATTTACATCGCATTAAGTCTTTCTTTGTAAATATGCATGCAAAGCAGTTTGTGACGTCAAATCGAGAATAGACCCAAGCCCCTTCTGACTCGGTCGTGGGGCCAGATTTTGCAACTTTAACACCCTAGAAAAGTCAAAATAACTAGTCAAGATTTGCTTAAAAAGGCGCAATGCGTTTCAAACAGGTGCAAAGATTTATTTTAGCGAAAAAAAAAATTGGGGGGGGGGTTAGGTGCACTTTAAGGTTTTTGCAAACTTTGGAAGCATTTTATTACTTTTAATTATTTTCTAAGGTTTCAGTGGTTTTAATTAATAATTAAGTGATAACTCAGTACAAAAATTATACCCAAACATTAATAAGAAAACCAAATTTGAGATCTGTATCTGAATTTTTTCAATGATGCCACAGCAACATAGGGTGAAGCTTTTATGACCCAGGTTTTCATACACAGTGGTTTGAATTTTTCTGTTTTCCTCTTGCAGGTGTTCCATTTATTCTCAAGTGTGGCAAAGGTACTGTTGATCTTATAGCTACATTAAGTATACCTGCCAACTTTTTCTGAGTCAAATGTGTGAGATTTTAGTCTTCTCATGCCCAATGCTTTCTTGAAGACTTCCGAATGCTACTGAACATGTCCGAAGATGTTCCAATGACTTCTGAACACTTCTGAAGCTATTTCAATTTGTATCAGGTCCCTCATATGCAAACTGAAAGGCAACATGTATACTCAACATTTAGCACTGTTTGTTGGAACATTTAAGGGGATTATTAAATTGATATTGTTGATGTTTTAAAGGAACAAGTCAT
Organism: Pachyseris speciosa; assembly: GCA_016490735.1. Lineage (NCBI taxonomy): Eukaryota > Metazoa > Cnidaria > Anthozoa > Scleractinia > Pachyseridae > Pachyseris > Pachyseris speciosa. Next base: position 2,021,667 of record JAEMWC010000021.1, read on the forward strand.
CTGGATTTCTGAGTCAGGCATGAGAAATTGTACTCAGTGTGTAAGATCAACGTCTTTGGTCCGCAGGTGTGACACTCACACATAATGTGTGAGAGTTGGCAGGTGTACATTAAGTAAATCAGTATCCTCCAATCTTGTAATTAATAAGTCAATCACATTTCTTTATCATAAAATAACTTTGTCTACCAATGAATCATGTTTTTCAAGTTTCATTACTCTCTGATGGCAATTCCTTGATAACATAAAATGTATTTATTTCTGGTTTTGTTTTGTGTAGCCCTGAATGAACGTAAGGTTGAGGTACGCATTCAATTTACTGATGCTCCTGGGGATATCTTCGAAGGAAGATGCAAACGGAATGAGTTGGTGGTCAGGCTTCAGCCAAATGAGGTACTTAAAATTTATTATTGAGTGACTGAAAAACCTTAAATAATAAAGCTGTAAATCTGCAGTGAGGGAAGCTGGTTACAAAACACTGAATGTGTCTTGAGGACTATAATTATATGCTATGTCATTGTTTCTGTGCACACAAGTTGTGTATCAGTTTCAGGCTACTTGTACAGCGAATCCTGGTTATTCATGGCAAAGACTATTTGATGGGAGTGGTAGCCACTTGAAGCCAGGTGACATGGTATAATCTCTTATGGTGAATATCCCATGGCCACTAAGCCAGTCAGAACTCTGGAATTGCATTTTCCAATGATCCAGTTTTTAAAAAGATAATTATAATAAAAATATATTAAGATTTAATATAACTTGCTCAAGATCAGAGTTAAAATTAATGACCGACTGAAATTTTGTTCTTCAGGCTGTTTATGTAAAGTTGATGATCAAGGAAGCAGGGATGTCCTTTGAGCCACATGAATCAGAACTGGACTTGACATATGCTGAAAGATACAAGGTAATTGAGTGTATTTAAAGGACGTATGCACTAGGTGACAAGTTGCAAGGACAAGTCTCTGCAATAAGCCACCCTGTGTGCAATGCCTGTGAAACATGTTGCTCGGTCCAGATGCCCACCAAGACTGAGTTATTTATTAACTTCTTTTCATTCTAAACTTTTTGTTTGTAACAACAGCATGTGAAGATGCCAGATGCTTATGAACGGCTCATCATGGATGTGTTCTCTGGAAACCAGAGCCACTTTGTCAGAAGGTATTGTTGATTTACACCCATATCCTCAATATTTCACTTGTTTGCACTTTTTGAATTATACACTCACTAAGTTCGATTATTGCCCCTAATTTAAATAGGTTGAATTACGTGACTTGTCCAAATCACAGTACCTACAGGTCAATTCTTTTTAAGATAAAGCTAGGATTAGCCCTCATTTAAAAAAGCTAAAATGGTTGCTGCTAAAATGTTTATTTCATATACCTTATTGCAATTATTTCAGTGATGAGCTTGCCGAGGCGTGGAGGATATTTACACCTCTGGTGCACCAGATAGAAAAGGAAAAGATCAAACCAATACCTTACAAATTTGGAAGGTATATACTTGTGGTATTAATAATTTAAATATAGTTTCAACAATTTATACCAGTATTCATCATTGTACAAGTATTAGGGTATTTATACACTGTCAGGTATTAAGGGCCTTTTTTTATGACATGTTTCAGCCCGGTTAGACAGGCTGGCTCAGCTCATGCCTTATTTGTTCATAAAAGTTTGGTTGTGTTTATACAAGAAGGCGGGCTGGCCCGCCTGCCAAGATCTCGGCTCATTAAACCAAGATCTTGGCAGGCAGCCAGCCTGCCTTCTCATACATGTATAAACACATAAGATTTGATGTAATAGGAGTCAGAAGAATCACATTTCCATTATCTTCCGATTCCGCTTATGACTCTGTCACTTACGATCCAGTGAGTCAGAAGCAGAAGCAGCAGCCAATCATAATACTTGTTCTCACACTCTCTGATTACAGTCTCATACCAAAATAGCTGCTTGCGACTCTGACAATCTAGTTTTCACTTGATCATAAGTGAGGGAGTCATAACAGAATCAGTATTTTGTTTCCAACTTTGTCGCTTTGATTTTCACTAGATCATAATGCTCCACACTTCTGATTATAACTCCTACGCCATTGCCATCGCTGGGGAAAACCAGCATTTAGTATTACTGTTTACTTAATAAAATCACTACTGTTGTTACTATTACTAACAGCAACAACTGAATTGAGTATCAAAAGTAATTATTAATAATTATTATCATTTACTTTGGTTTTGCTTTACTTTGCCCTGTGATTGGTTGGCAAAACTCATGCCACTTTCTCAACCAGTGAGAAGCAAAACCAAAACCAATTGTCTTGCTCATGTGCAATTTCCTGGGTTAATGCGTGGTTGCACATAATTGTTTCAAAATAATGCTGACTGGTTCATTGTGATGTAATTACCTCTGTTGTGGGTATAGTTCTTTTCCTTTTGTAGTCTGTGTTGCAGACGTAATCTAACCCAGGTTAGTAACGTCTGTGAAGGATTGCCAAATTCCTTGTTCTGGACCCCAACTGACTCAATGAATTACCGGAAGTGTGTTTTGGATTTCACTTCACCCTGATTGGCTAATTGCCAGTTGAAGGGCCAATCATAGGGCATATGCAAATTCTGGTACAGAGAACAATGAATTCAGTGCTGCTTTGCAGAATGTTACTAACTGGGGTTAGATTACATCTACAATGCAGGCTATCCGTTTGGGCGTTACTAACAGCACATGATTGAAAACAACATTACTCTACTATTACACAAGTCTTTTACCATTGACTATGATAACCATTAAATTTCTTCCCCTTTTTGTTGTTGTTGTTGTTACAAAGTTTGATCTTTGTTGTTACATCTTTATCAATGCATACAGGTAATTTTAATTGCGATTTTTGCCACACCCAAGGTTACAATTCACATTAGACAAATTTGACAATGTAGACAGCATTATTTGATACCAGTTGATTTGGTTGATTTGTAACTTGTTCACAGCCGAGGTCCTTTGGAATCTGACACCCTCATCAAGGACAGTGGATTTGTCTACAGTGATACTTACAAATGGGAGAAGAAACCAACCAAATAGCTCTTAAAATTAGCCTTTCACTGCACATTGACAATTTTGTAATAATATTCCCGACGTGTAAACTCTTCCGATTTTGCCTTCTTGAGCATTTTCGCCACTCTTTCAAACATGTGAAGTGTCTTGAACAAAATCATATCATTACCTGGCATCGACACTAAAGGACTCCATCATGATGCACATATGCTGTTACAAAGTACAAGTAGAAATTGGTTGTATATGTATGCTACTAGTTTTTTTTTATCTTATTTCAAGAGTTTTCTAGGAGTCTATTCCATACACATTCATGATTTCTTTGGCTTAAATTAATAGGCCAATTAGTCGTCAATAATAACATGTAATAAATAACAGTGATGTCTTGTTTTATTATTGCTTTGCAAAGTAAAGTATAAGAATTTGATAATCAATTACAGTGGAAGTGCTTCTGTCAAAACAGATAATTATACCCGTCCAGTACTCTCAGCAAGGTGATCCTTTGTAGGTTAAAATTAAAGGAAATAAGATCTAGTTAGTTAATGTTAGCACAGTATACGTATTAGGTTTTTCTATTTAAATAGGATATATATATATTTTTTTACTCTGACCATATACAGTGTAAGTAGCATAATGCAGATGTTTAAAGTAAGGCCAAATATCTTGACTAGCAACAAGACAGTAGGTTGTGTAATAAATTCACCAGGTTGGCAAAATAAATACAAGTGAGGGGTGTGTCTTTCATATCTCCTGTGATTTGGTGTTAACATCCAAGCCCTCCAAATTTGCTGTTCTTTAGCATAGACTCGATATCATGCCACATAAAGGCCTGGATTTTGTCAATTAGCATATGACTAGTCAAAAACCTAATCAACTACAGCTGTAAAAAGACATGAATGAATGTCATATTTAAACCCAGGCAAAAGAAAGCAGCCATGCGTTGTCAGATGCTCTTTTGTTTGTGTTTGGCAGAAATCATACACATACATGTAAACTAGCCTGCAGGGCACAAAATATTATACAATAAAATGCCTTTTTTGCTGTTAACCCTTCAAGTAACACTGGCACCTGATAAAATTCTGTCAGAGGCACTAGGTCTTTCCAAAATCATCACCTACTGAGCGTGTTCCTTTGCTTACAAAACATACAGGTACGTCCTTGGTACAGCTGTATAATCAGCTGAAGTCTGGTTGTTTTTGGTAGCATTGGCGAGTGAATTTTACTCAATAGGTTGATGATGAGGTTATACAGTGCATGATTTACTAAGGTAAAATAATGATTGTCACTTTTAGTGAGAGACAGTGAACATTCCTGTAGCTCCTGTAGTCATAACTGTACTTTTAAATACATGCCGACTAAAATAAAATGAAAAAGCACTTCACTGAATGTCAACTCAGTTTCAGTTTATTTGCAACAACAACATTTGACAGATAAAAAGTACCCACCTGAAGGTAGCAAAGGCTAGTCGAGTCTGGTGGGTCAAAAGGATGTTAAAAACACAGAAGGAAAATAACAAAACCGACTTTAAATTCCTTTAACTTTATGGCAAGTTGGAAATGTGAAGTTATTGTGAATCCAGAGCAGCAAGTAGAATATTCTCTGCAAACTATGCCAGACCCTCTCAACTTGATTTTTGAAGAGTTGCATTACTTGCGAACGCATGTGAATCTCTGCAAAGACAGAAGGTCTTTAAATCCATTACACAACATTTAGAATCAGCATGGAATATTTTGACAGTGCTCTCCAACAACTACTGTACCTCTCATAAATTAATATGCTTGCAGGCAAGCTCCCCAGTGTATACTGTTCTAAATCTGCTTGCCAATAATCCATGTTTGTTAACGACAATCACTGAATATCAGCAGTTACCGGTACTTGACGTTTTTCCAATCTACTGTCTGTGCACCAGCTCTGCTGAGGGATTATCATTTTAAATGTAGTATACAACCATCTCCTTTTGGTCCTTTACAGATTACAACAGTATGTTCTTATTATCTCGAGGCAAGGAACAGTGCACTGTACATATATGTGGCTTTGCTGCATCCCAAGTGTTCTACTGCAAAACAATGTGCCATGTATACTACACATTTACTGGAAAGGTCATAACTGTCTACTGTGTGGTGACGTCATGATTCTTCCACTGGAGGTCCAAATGCTTCAATTGTCTCTACTATCAAAGTCAAGTGTTCAAGAAATGAGTTGGCACAAACTCTCAGTGTCCTGGCCTCTGGGGATGATATTGTACTGCAAAGGAAAACAAAATAAAATATGTTTAATTGAGGGGCCTGGGAAAAATCAGTCCATAGACTAAAGTGCATTTTGGGTTGATTCTGTCAACATTATAATATCCATTTCCATTCCCCTGCAATTCTTATTTCTTGGGCCTTTAATAAAGTGATTATTGTTACTGCACAGAAGGTCGGCCATCTTCATGTGTCACACACATGACCTTCAGTGCAACACATCATAGAAGGTTGAAAGATGTTTTCAAAGCTCACCTTCAGTTCTTTTTCTTTTTTTTTCTGCAAGAGATGCTTCGATGAGTAATTTCAAAGGTTTCTCTGACCAAACCCTTCAATATGTGTTTTCTTTCTCAAATGCTGAGCAGAAATTAAATGGTTATCGATGTAAACAATGTGACTAGTCATTTTGGAATAAATAACCTATTTTCACCCTATTAGCATGATGTAGTGGTCAATTTGTCACTGCCTCTGATACAGACAACCCAGGTTCAACTCCTAGTAGGGGCCAACTTCCATAGCTTTTTTTCTTTTCTCTTTTTCTGATTTTTTTTTTTAAACAAGTATCATTGTTATCAATGGTTTAGCTGTACAGCAGTTTGTTAATTTTAGAGCAATATGTGTTGACTGGGTCTATGGATATTCAGTGCAAACAAATAGATTCAACCATCATGATAAGTGCAATGCATCCAAAAGAAAAACAGACTTCTTTCTTTTCTTCCCTGTCAAATTAAGGATATACCCTGTACTTTTGTGAGCCCGAGTTTAAGCTAATTGTAGCCTCTTGTTATTATTATTTAGCTTAGACCTTATACCTCAAGAACCATTTGTAAAATGAGTAATGGTTAATAAAGGTTAAACAACTTCTTTATCAAAAAAACATTTTATCAAGATAAGTGACCAGCGCGGCAGCTCAGCTTAATTATTAATTAATTTTATTATCTAACTTGGAAAAATATCTTTGGAATACTGAAGGCTGACAAGCATTTCGAAAGGATACTCATAATTTATTCATAGTCATTTATACATCTGTTTAAAAATGAGCGAAGAAGACGATTGCCTTCCTGAAAAGCTGGATGGGCTCAAATTATCAACTACTTGTAAAGTTACTTAAGCTTAAGTATCCCTTGGATGAGGGTAGTGGATGGTACTGAAGGTTAAGGATGAGGTGTTAGGGTGGGGTGAAACAGATAATACATTGTAAAATCAATGTAAGCTTAAAGGCTGGTTTCCATATGACCGCAGACGATCACAGATCGCAAAAAGTTCTGCGATTGTTTGTGATCATATCGAAACACACTTCTGCGACAATGTGCATGTACATTTGACATTTCCGCTGACCAAAATGTATGGCTACAGTTGGCTCTGCGATCATCTGCGAGTACATGGAAACAGCTCATTTTGCGATCGTCTGCGATCTGCGATCGTCTACAATCATATGGAAACCAGGCTTAATATGCATGACAAGATCAAGAAGCTGGAGCACAATAATAATAATAATAATAATAATAATAATAATAATAATAATACTAATTTTTAAAAAAAATGACAGTTTATTAATTACTCTCAAATAATAATAATAATAATAATAATAATAATAATAACAATAATCACTTTATTTAAGTCTCAAATCTATTTAGCCGAACACAGATGCTCTACTAATTGGGGAGACTAAATCAAATAAACTCTGATCAAATCAAATCAAATGTTTGCTTTTTGGGGAAAGGGGAAAACCGGAGTACCCAGGGGTCATCCACTAGATTAGCCTTTGCTATTTGGATGATCCCAACTCGCTCTCGTTTTTGTTGTTTCAATTTTCTTTTATTCCCTAGTTGCACTGTATTTAGTTGCCTATGTAAACTTAAATTATATGTCGGGTAAAACTGAGCTGAGTCAAATAAAAATCATCACGTAAGAGAAAAACCTCTTGGAGCAAACTAGGGAACCAACAAACCCAGCCCACTTATGACGTCGAGTCCGGGAATCAAACCCGCGCCTCATATTTAGTGGAAGGGGAGCGCTCTCACCACTGCACCAACCCTGCTCCTCATCCTGATCCTTTGGCCAGGATCCTTCAGTGACCATCCTCCAAACATGTGACAAAGGTCACTCACTCATCGTTACTTCGTTTTAACTTTCTTTCTCAATCAACAAAACTGCGTACTCACGCATGCAACACATTTCCCTTCACCGTCAGCTCCTTCTTCACACCTCCGCGTTTCGGTTCAGGGTCAACCGAGAGAGAATTGCACGCAATCTGCGCTTGGGATTCCGTTGGAAAAGGCACAGAGACCTCCCTGGGTCGATATGAAAAAAACTGAACGTTAAAACACTTCAAAAGGACAAAGAAAAACAGATCTATATCAACATATTCAGCTTACAACTTCAAATCTGCTGTTGACTCCGCCATTTTGAAATACGACTGAATAGAAGTACCGTGGGCGCACGAGGCCTGCTAATCTTGTACCCAGATCTCCCACGAAATCTGGGTATGAAATAATTAATTACTCGTGCCTTACGGCATTTGTTTCAAAAAATCAACGCTCACAAAAATATTTGTGGATTATTCGATACTTGATCATTACTGTATGCATTTGAAAATAATAAGTCCAAGAATATTTTTCGCCGAATCCCAAGGTAAGAGGTCCTTTTCCTTCAACCCTTCTTCTCCACCCCTCCCCCCTGACAACACACCATCGGTCTCGCTGCAAAATTGAATGTTTTAAGATGTCATGGGGTAACTAGGATAGCATGAATTTTTTTATATATATATTTAAAAATTTAGTTTCTCTCACTGACGCTACGCAGCTATCATACAACAGCCTGTACAGATCAAACTGGTTGCTCAGTAGCCTCCTTAGTCTGCTACGCAGCCGTTCTTTGTCTCGTCACGCAACGCTCCTCGCCACAGGAACGCGTGACGAGCCCAAAGACGTCTGAGAAGGAGACTAGTTGCTCAGATAAGAACTGAGAGTTGGGTAGGGGATCTGAGGAGAACGGTACATATCGCTTAATATGAGGGTAATTGTGGCAAGTTGAAATAATTTTGACTTTGTTGCAGAAGTTAA
>JAEMWC010000021.1:2032500-2037500 GCA_016490735.1 Pachyseris speciosa
GTGAAATCATCACGTATTTTCCTTATTGTAATATTATAATAATCTTTACAAACCCCTTGGCTCTTTTAATAATTATATACTATAACTACTGTGACCAAAAATATGCTCGTTGATACATTATTTTATATGGAAAGCGACAAGTATTTTTTTCAGCGGCGCGAATGACCAGAACGGCGTCAGACGGGTCGAGCACGTGCGTTGCCATTACAGTCTGGAGGCTTTTGTCTGGGATGTTTCAATGACGGTCGACCCGATTTTAGACTTTAAGACATTTTTTCGAAAACTTAAGACCGTAAATCGAATTCTATTCTACACGCTGAGAAAACTCAATTTAAGAAAATGCCTAGCCCTCCGGGTTTTCCTAAAAGCTCCGCTGGCGAATTCGCGCAGCTGAAAAAATACTTGTCGCTTTCTTCCACTTAAATATTCTACTACTTGAACAGAGAATCGCCAAAATTAGTTCTCACTGGAAATTTCAGTCATCTCGAACCGCAAAAATTTGTTCCCGCAAACCACAAAAAATCGCCAATCCACAAAATAATTAAAACTCCCGCAAAATTTTCATGGTAAGCTCCAATATGTCACAGTATGTCAGCATTTCTCCAATGTTCATTGTAACATACTTTTTGTTTATTACTTTTTTCCCATCCGTGATCCGATCCGTGATCCGATCCGATCCGATCCGATCCGATCCTGATTTTGTCGACGCCGGTTGCACATTGTTGAACGAGGTGGCCAAACGAATGCAACATGTTGGATTCAACACCTGGTCTTGGATTGGGACCAATATTTACCAAGACTCCTTAGAAAACAAACCCGTGCGATATTGTCTTTGTTAGCCCAAAAAATGCTGCGAGACCGATAACTGTACATAAAGCCTGGTTTACACTAGCGACTCCAACACAAGCGCAAGCACAAGAGCGCTTATCTCACTATGAAAACGGGCTTAACGCAAGCATAACCATAAGCGCAAGCACAAGCGCAAGGATCAAATTTTTTCCTTTTCCTTGTGCTTGCGCTTATGCTCGCGTTCGGTTGCGTAGTGTTCGTTTTCACTTAGTACAAGCTATTTATGCTTCCGCTTGTGCTTGCGTCGCTAGTGAAAACCAGGCTTAAGCGTAAGACAATCTTCTCGCTTTCGATGGTCTTACAGTTTCAGCTACTCCTTTTCCCTTCGCTTTCTTTTTGAAGAGATATCACTGTGTTAGAGCTCTCTTCGTCGAGAGATTGAAAACTATGCTCGTTCGTGATACTGTTTTTTTAACACTGACGCGGCAACGCACGAAGCAAGTATACAACAATGAATACAGATACCGCAAAAGTCAGCTTAGTAGGCATGCGCGCATTCAACATTGTTGAAAACAGTGGCCAAACGAATGCAACATTGTTGTTCACAGCTGAGAACAAAAGAAATGTTGGATGATGTTGAAGACGATGTTTGATGGATATCAAACTTCGTCCAACATCATCCAACATCATGCAACATCGTGCAACATGGTGGCCAAACGAGTGCAACATGTTGGAGTCAACAATGTTGGACGATGTTGCATCAACATGTTGGATCCGTTTGGCCGGGCCTTAACACACACTGACTTGAAATTTTCAAGCGCGCGAACTTATATAACACGAATATTAATTACTTGCATGAAGCTTCTGAGTAACGTAACCCCCACGGGGTTAATCAACACTACACTTCCTCCATCCTCGGAGACCCAGGGGCAGATAGTCGGGACGGGACAAAGATTCGGGACGAACGAAAGTTCACAAGACAGTCGGGAGAGCCCCTGGGAACATTTCTTTATCGGACTAGCTCCAGAGGCCGTTGAAATACAGTTTCCTGACTGGGCGGAAATTTTCTGGCAAGGAATTTTTTTCTGCCCAATCAGCGATCAGCTTATATATCGCACGCCTTTCGTGACTTCTTATACCGCGGGTCAAACGTCTAATCTACTGTCAGCCATATTTTCGATCGCTGTATCGACAATTCGAGGAAAGTTATGGTGGAAAGGGGCCCACAAAACTCAGATATCGACCAATTCAACTTCTACTCAAGCAAAAATCACTTGTAAGGAACTAGAAAAATCACGATGAAGACCGATCGCAGGTATCGTAAACTTCACGCGAAGAATTGTTGACAACTGGGCCACAATTGTTGTTGTTTGGTATGAGCTTTTGTTTTTCTCTGGTGTACTCACAGGTAGTGGGCCGCTCCTGAAACTTTTCGGAGCGATGGAATTTCTGTTGCACAGGCCAGGCAAGTTTACCGATCGGGCGAGTGAAACGCAGCCGCTGTTTTGCTCACGAAATCGAACCGTCCACTGCTTACAATCGACTCGAAGTCGCGTCTCAGCTCAGCCCAGCTCAATTTCGAGAGAGACCTTGAATGGCCTGAGAAAATCCAGTTTAAAATAATTTACCCGTAGTCGTGCTTGTCTCTCCATCCACTTATATTATGACAATCATGAAAGACCAGGGGTTAAGTGGTTAAGGTCATTGGGCTTGAAGGCTGCTTTTGTGTGGAAAAGTACGGAGGCCGAAATCACAAACCAATTTATCAAATCAAAATCAGTTTCCCAATACTCTGACATTCTTTTGCATACAGATGCCATTTTGACTTTGATGTGAGTTCAGATAATGCTTTTGAAATAGGTGATTACCTTGGCTATAGAGTAAGACTCGAATAGGAACTACTCCAGTGTTTTGGAGGAAACGGAATGAAAAATGGCATGTATTATGTTAAGATGAAAACAGATTTTTACAAAAATCATCACTCTTATGAGCATATAGACACTTAATGTTTTCCTTACTATTGGTAGAGTTAGCATAATTTTTGAGACCTTATCAGATTTGTGGCAGATGTTTTGCATGGTAATTGGGGTACGGTATTGACCTTATACCTTTTGTAGCATTACGGGGCTTTCATAGCTCCTAAGAATTAGGCAATGTGATATGGTATTGCTGAACATCTTGTGCAGTGCACTTAACTATGATTAGCCTATTCCAGGTGTTTCAGTGAATGATGATGAGTAATTGTTTGTGTTTTGAGAAACTGTTTTGTGTTATGGGAAACTGATTTTTGTTTTGGTAAATTCATTTGTGATTGACCCTTTTGGGCTGCTGTAGAAAAGCAAAGTGAAAGACCAACAGATAACAGATGGACAATTAAATTTTAAGAGTAATTTAAAATTTTTTTGTACCCCCCTCTGAAACTGAAGGTGTAATTTCATCTTGGGTATACTCTTTGGAAATTTCATTTAGTATAAGGTAGGCTTCTCCTGAAGTGCTGGCAGCTGGCTAAAAAGTGGCTTCTTTAAATTTTGAGCCACCTGCTTTTCAATGAAAAGTTTCCAATGTTTTTTGAAGGCTGTTTAAATTCTCATAAAAAAGCCACCTGTTAGATTCCAGTCAGCTACTCTAAAACCTAATAACTCTGAGGCCATAAGGCTTGTGACAAATAATCACTACAATATCCAAACAGATTACATTGGAAACTTGAATTTAAAGTTAAATCTCACTGTCAAGAAAACTTCTGAACAAACAAAAAATAAATGAAAAAACAATCCCTTCTAGTTTTATTTTAATGTAACAGTTATTTTATTTTTTCTTTGTTTCCACTTTATCTAAAAGGGGATATCTTACTGAGAAGCTAATTGAGAATGATTTGTCAATAGGTGGTTATCGAGGGGTCTTTTGGCACAAAACACATATACACTATGTGAGGAACTGAAAATATGGTTCCTTAATTAACTGAAAGCATTCTTTCATGTTTGAAAAATTGTCAAGGAAAAGGGCGGTGACAGGAAGAACCCATTCCAAAATTGGTGTGGTCTCACAGGAGAAATAAAGTCCTTTCCTGGTGTACCACTGGTTTAGCAATCACAGCAACTACAACTGTATCATGCAAAAATGGAATTTAATAATTGTTATATTATGGATACACTTGAGCGTTTATGAAGACAAGAGTGCATACAAGACACTTAACATCCTGCATCAACTTGTAAACAACTTTATCTGAAACTTTGCAACCTAAAAGTTGCAACACAGTCAACATAATGTAAATGTTTCCAGCAAGGTTTTGCTAAAGCCCGCTCTAAAACATATTTTTAAAACTTAAATTAATTTTTTAACTGAGCTCAGTACCACTGTGGTAAAAGAGTTCATGGAAAGCTTGTGCAAATTACCATGCATCTTGCAGGTACAGTACAACACAATTAGCAATTATCACAACTGCAAGGCAATATGCATATTTTTATGCACACCTTGCCGGGAAGAAAAGCATATTAGCCAACAGATACCAGTCAAAAATATGAAAACCAAAACATTGCAATAGGTCACAGTGGAACTGTACACTTTCTCTAAGGCCTTTTTGTGGTCTCTCTCGAAATTAAGCTGAGACGGTCGATTGCAAGGTTCGATTTCGTGAGCTGCATGCTTCTCGCACGATCGGGAAACTTGTCTGGCCCGTGCAACAGAAATTTCATCGCCCCGACGAGTTTCAGGAGCGGCCCACTGCCCGTACGTAAACCAGAGAAAAAAGCCCAAACCTAGCAACAATGATCCTACCCAGAGAAAGAGACCGAGTTACATGCTGTTCTTCGCATGATGTTTACGATGCCTGCGGTCGGTCTTCATCTTGATTTTTCTAGTTCCTTACAAGTGATTGTTGCTTGAGTTCAATTTGAATTGGTGGATTTCTGGGTTTTGTGGGTCCCTTGCCACCAAAAATAAGGTCGACAGCAGATTGACCACTTACTTGTTGGTGTAAGGAGTCACGAAAGGAGTGCGATATATAAGCTGGTCGCCGCTTGGGCAGAAAAAAATTCCTTGCCAGAAAATTTCCACCCAATCACGAAGCTGGATTTCAATAGCTTGTGGAACGAGTCCGATAAAGAAATGTTCCCAGGGGCTCTCATGTCCGTCTTGAAAGTTTCGCTCATTCTGAATCTTGTTCCTAACCTGACTCTCTGCCCCTGGGTCTCCGAGGATGCACTTCCTCCCAC
>JAEMWC010000021.1:2045000-2067500 GCA_016490735.1 Pachyseris speciosa
TAATGCTTCCAGTCACTGCCCGGCGTAAACTCTTCCATACGCCCCAAAACGATGGATGAACCACGACACTTGGTTGTGCTGAGCCTTCTGGTGAGTCCGGCATCTCGTCGCCAACTGTTGTGTTCTTCAAACTCGGAACGACACGGTTACGTAAAAGAAGATACAAACTTTATTTCACAACGAACAAAGTTGAAACACTAACACACACTGACTTGAAATTTTCAAGCGCGCGAACTTATATAACACGAATATTAATAACTTGCATGAAGCTTCTGAGTTATGTAACCCTCACGGGGTTAATCAACACTACAGAATTAGTGATAACTCAGCTCGAAAGAAACTCCTCCAGACAAGTAAACTCACCTTAAGTCAATGTTTAGATATCTGCAGATCTTCTGGGACTTCAGCTCGACAACTTAAGGTCATGAATCAGGAAGATGTGTGCTATGTGAAGGAGGAGAAGACGCCTACTGTGAAAAACAAGACTAGTCCACCAGCCAGCAACCCAAATGAGGCAAAAGGTCAAAGGATGGTTGGCAAGTTTTATGCCAGACAGCACCCTTTTGCTAAAAAAAACTGCCCTGCTTGGAAAAACTTGTGTAAGAACTGTGGTAAGCCTAACCATTTTGCTGTTTGCTGTCATGAATCCAAGGAAAAAGTCTTGTCCATGGAGTGCGAATCTGAAGATGAAGAGTATGTAGCAGGAACAGCTCAATGCTGTGGCCTCAACTGGTAGCTGAAAGCAAGTCTTTGCCACCCTCCTTGTCAAAGGACAGGAAGAGAAGTTCCAGCTGGATAGTGGATCAACGGTAAACATCATGGCCAACAAAACAGTGGAGAACCTATTTGGAGAGAACGGATTAGATGACCTGGAGAAAACATCAGTGACTCTGGTTATGTATAACCAGTCAGAAGTTAAACCTTTGGGCAAGAAACGTTTCAGGGTAATCAACCCAAAGAACAGGAAAAAGTACAGCATCGAGTTCCTTATTGTTAACGGTACGTGCAAGTCCATTCTTGGTTTGAGAGCTAGTGAGCATCTACAGCTGCTGACCATTAACAAACAGAATATACTTGCTATGAACTGCCATGTTGTTGAATGTGAAGCTTTCACAAAGAAGGATTGCTTGTCTCAGTACAAAGATTTGTTCTCAGGGGAGGGAAAACTGGAAGGAGAACTCCATCTGGAGATTGACAAGAATGTAAAACCAGTTCAGCTGCCAATGAGAAGGGTACCAATTGCCCTGAAAGAGCCACTTAAGAAAGAACTGGACAGGCTGTCAAACATTGGAGTGATTCAGAGAGTTGATACGCCCACTGATTAGATCTCAGCAATTGTAGTGACAACAAAGAAGAATGGTAAAGTCAGACTCTGCATTGACCCAAAGCCACTTTATCAAGCACTTCACAGAAACCACTATCCCCTGCCTACAATAGTTTGGCAGCTTTACCCCCTCTTTACATGATTATTTTAACTTCAGGGAGGAACTATCAGTCCAGGATGGTGTTGTGTTCAAGGGTGAAAGGATTGTGGTACCACGTAGTCTGAAACAGTGCATTATTGATAAAATACACTCAAGCCACCTGGGTATCCAAGGTTGTCTTCGGAGGGCTAGGGAAGCTTTCTATTGGCCAGGGATGTACAAGCAGATTCCAGACTTCATCTCAAGATGCAGCATCTGTAACAGTTACAAGCCGGCACAACAGAAAGAACCGCTGGTATGCCATGAAATACCAACAAGACCCTGGCAGAGCATCTTGGCAGACCCTTTTGAACTGAACGGTACTGACTACCTGGTTACCACTGATCGCTACTCTAATTTTTTTTGAGCTGGATGTGCTGAGCTCCAAGACCTGCAAAGACATTAGTAAGTTGAAGCCTCATTTCACAAGATATGGACTATGGGATAGGCTCACTACTGACAATGGGCCGCAGTTTGATTGTGCTGAACTTCAAAGCTTCGCAAGAGATTTCCAGTTTGAGCACGTCAAAACGTCACCTCGATATCCATGGTCCAATGGAAAGGCGGAGAACAGTGTTAAGACAGCAAAGGCTATCTTAAAGAAAGCTGCAGATGCGGGCCATGACTCACGCCTGTCTCTACTGGATTTTAGAAACACGCCATCAGAGGGAATGGATAGTTCCCCAGCACAGCGTCTTCTCTCTAGAAGGACTCGCTCTTTACTCCCCGTGGCTGATCAGCTGCTTCAGCCAAAAGTTGTGCCCAATGTGGCAAAGAAATTACAAAGTAGGAAACACAAGCAAGCTGTTTACTATGACTGAGGAGCTAAGGTCTTACACCATTAACGAAGGAGATGTGGTACAGGTCCTACCTTTGCCAGGCCAGTCTAAATGGTTTAAGGCTCAAGTGGAGGATCATGTGGCGGTACGATCCTACAAGGTCCGCACAGAAAATGGAAGGGTCTATCGCCGCAACTGTTCCCATCTCTACAAGGTTCCCGAAAGTTACCAACGCATCTCAGATGATGAGAAAGTGCAAGCAAAAGGAACAGACCTGAACCCCGAAACTTCGTTAGACCTTACAGAGGACACAGCAGTGGTAACTACTGCATCTCTGGCAATGCAGAAGCCTGATGCGTCAGTGACTGCAGAGTTCTCACGACTGGATGCCCAGCCGGCCTCTTCGAATAGTCCTGTTCCTCTTACTACCAGGAGCGGCAGAACAGTTAGGAGACCAGCCTACCTCAACAATTTCAGTGTCTAAGGAACTTAAAGGATAACTGAACAGTGAACATTTCTTATAGCTAAGTGTTGTGGGTGTCAATTATCATATCATGTCAGTTATTGCAAGGATTTCATTTTTTCTTTCTGTTAGCTTGTTGTTGTTTGTTTCTTTTTATTGTTTTTTTGTTTTTACTTTGTCTTTTATTTATTTATTTTATTTTGTCAAAACAAGGGAGATGTGACGATGTTAGCCCCAGGCCCTCAGGGGCTCATGCAAGTGGTACAAAGTTTCCGGATGAGTTCCCGTGTTCTGTTCTGTAAACACATGTAGTCGACGAAATGTTTTACTGCATTAAATGAATTGTGTTCTTCAGTCTTGTATGAGTTTATCACTTTACAAGTACGTTATAGGGGGTGGGGGACGAGGCAGGGGGGAGGTGGGGGTAAGAGAGGTACTGTGGCACTGTGATTGCATAAATTACTATTGCTAGTTACTTGCTGCTTTCTGATTCATTTTCAAGTATTCTAGTCTTTCCACACTGCCTACCACTGGCCGGTTTCTACTGGCCCCAACCTGACTGAATAACATACTATGCAAAACCTCCCCACTAGCAGTCTGTTTACACTCTTTCCAGTATGATTTTTGTGTTAATTTTCAAACTCACTCCTTGCACTCTTGATATCCTCAAGATAATTTGGGGGACTTTTGGTGGTTTGTTAACAAAATTTGCATCATTAAAACAAGTTGCGTACTTGCTCATCTGTGAGCTGTCATTGAAGTATTAACTTGATTATTCTTTCTTGCACACATTCCATCAAAATTTGGTATGATAATAATGGTCAAAACATTTCTAAGTAAATTTGACAAATGTTAATCAGTTTTCAAGGGAATGGTTGATCTGCAACGTATGAAAAAATATGGTGCATGATTTCTAAGGGCATCACAACTTCAGAATATCATGATTTAACAGAATATCATGATACAAATCAGTGGCTTTTCAGACAGGCAGTGGTTAAATTATTGCCCACAAATTTGGCCACAAACACATTTTTTACTGGAATTTTCTTTGATCCATCAACTGCTGTTTTCGTAGCCTCTCTCTGAACTTTCTAGAGGCATAACTAATGCAGTAGGTATTTAATTGTCTTGAGTTTTATGACTGCTACCTATAGCTAATAACTTTGTATTTCATTATTCATACTTATTTTCTTGTTAAATTGTAACTTTCCTTCCATTTGAATTTTTTGATTGCTTAACACCCTACATATAAGTTTGCAAACTAATAGGAGTAATAAATCAAATTAAATTATATGTAAATTGTCACTGGGTAACAGATGGATGTGCATATGACATTGGACAGGATTTTCTAAATTATAGTCATGTATAATTTTCTACTCTTCTCAATAGTAATAATAACAGTTATCATTATTATTATCATCAAAATAAAGAAAACTTTACTGAAGAATATCATGAACTGACACATTTAACAACAAAGATAAATAAATAGTAAAAAGTAAAAAAAGTAAAAGTACTGAATAATTTACATTATTAATATTATTATTATTATTATTATTATTATTATTATTATTAGGTCTTCACTATGTATACTGCTAAGCCATGCTCATAAAGTGCACTTTTTAGATCACCTGACTGGCCCATATTTTCTTTTCAAAAGGCAAAAAAAATTAAATAAAAAACGCAAGTATTTCTTGCTTGTTTTTCCTGAAATGTTTTAAAGTTTAATACGCTTTGAATACCTAAAGTGGTTCTGACATATGAGTAACCCTCTTGATAGGCTATCAATACCAACCTTGCATGGGAAAGGCAAATCGTGTGGTTCACATGAGATTATTGTTTATCCATTTGGCAATGTTTTCTATTCCTACCTTTTTTTTCTGTTAGTGACCAACCAACTCGCTTTCCTGGATGAGGGCAACTGAAAAACAAACTATTTTCTGGGGATCGCCTTATGATGATGACAAAGACCAACACAAAACAATACACCTCAGCAGATACCAACAGCAGTGATGTCCTTAAGCTTGGCGTTTCCAAAACTATCCTTGGTAAAAAAAATCAACAGCATAATGAAGCATAATGAAGTTACCAGGGAGTAGTTTCAACCGGAATTGACAAAGGACCCTGTGTTTAGTCTAGGTGTCCTGTGGTATACATTTAGCGTCGATTTCCGGTAAATTTATTTTCTGCTTTTCTGTCAAGATGCTTTTTAATTATTTGCGAATCCTTGAGTTGAAGGTACCAATATCTCAGAAAAAAAGATAAAATTGTAGATACTCATCACGTTACACTGTCTAGAGACTGCCGTGCTTTGCTTCTCTGTGAAATTTCCCGCGAAATGTTAAATACCGGCAAAAAGCTGCTACAAGTACTTTTCCTTAATTTCGTTCCACAAAAATGTTGTACAAGACATCTGGGCCAATTGTTTATTCTTCGCGGATAAGTTTACATAACAAAACCGATTTTAACTGGTCAATCCGGAATGTTTTGCGTTGTTAGAAGACTAGTAAACTTAAGTTTATGTTTAAACCGGCGTATAAAATTACACTGGAAAAATACAGCCTCAAAAACACCAGCGACCTGCTTTTAAGACGACTGCCATCTTTTTTAACTTATGTTATGCCGTATCTTTCTAAAATATCCTTTACAGTAAATAGTCTTGAAACCCTTCAAATTTGAAATCGATCGCTACGGGATAAAATTTGACCGGTTTTGCTTGTACAAATACTGTCTTTAGAATAGGACATTTGTAACGTTTGCGTTGAAAGATATAACGAAGAAAAGGGCAGATATACTTTCCGTCATAAGTGTTCAAAATAAGCTAATTTTTCTGCGAAAGAAATCGAATCAAACAAACCGTGCAAATGCGATCAGAACAAGTCGATACATTTGAAATTGTGCGTTTCCTCCTCGTTATGACGTCACAGACAAGTTGGTTTGTTTACGTCTTGTGGTTTCCAAGACGCCACGAGTTCGCGCGCTGATTGGTAGAAAATCACCTGGCAACGACGCAACGAAACAACATCAAATGCGGCTGACAAAAGAGAACAGCGATTTGTGAGGCTTGATTACTTAGAAGCAGCGTTTTGTGATTTCAGAACGCTGTTAACACCGACTACGATCGAAACTAGGAAAGAAAGTTATGATAACAACAAGCCAACGGAAACCTTTACCGGTTTCCAAGCGGAGCGCGGGGGGAGATGCTATCTATGTGGACAGAAATGGAAACTCGGACGTTTTACCACCTTTGAAACCGTCCACGAAGGGCAATGTTAAACCGCATGAATCGAATGTATCTGGCGCTCTCCCGATTGTCGGAGGCGTCCAAGTACAACAGCTATTTGAAGAGGAGACGAACCAGCACAACAAGAGCAAGATCGCGAATGAAATGCAAGGTCTTCCAGCTGTACACAGGCCCGTCTCTGTTTCGGGAAATGCGTCGCCCGCGTCGGGAAGGAGATCTAGAACTAGCAGCAATGGCTCCGGATCGCAAAAGACTCGCGGCCTACCGATGACTCCAGACGTGGCGATGAAACAGTTCATGCACAAACTAACGAGCTTTGAGCATCATGAGATCTTTAATTATCCACAAATCTGGTTTGTTGGGCCAAACGCGAAGAAACGTCAGGGTGTGGTTGGTGGCGCGAAGAACGGAGGCTATGATGACGACCAAGGCTCGTATATCCAAGTTCCTCATGACCACATTGCTTATCGCTATGAAGTTGTCAAAATCATCGGTAAGGGAAGCTTCGGGCAAGTGGTGAAAGCTTACGATCACAAAACGCAGACCAACGTTGCACTCAAAATGGTCCGAAACGAAAAGCGCTTCCACAGACAAGCTCAGGAGGAAATCAGGATTCTTGAACATTTGAGAAAGCAAGATAAAGACAATAATCACAATATTATTCATATGCTTGAACATTTCACTTTTCGCGGACATGTTTGTATGACATTCGAACTGCTTAGCATGAATCTCTATGAACTGATTAAGAAGAACAAATTTCAAGGATTTAGTCTTCAGTTGGTGCGCAAATTCGCACACTCAATCCTTCAATGCGGCGACGCTCTCTACCGCAACCGTATCATCCACTGCGATTTAAAGCCCGAAAACATTCTTCTAAAACAACAGGGAAGAAGCGGTATTAAAGTGATTGACTTTGGGTCAAGTTGCTATGAACATCAACGCATTTATACGTACATTCAAAGCCGGTTTTATCGCGCACCCGAAGTCATTCTTGGTGCCCGATACGGTATGGCAATCGATATGTGGAGCTTCGGGTGCATTTTAGCTGAACTGTTTGACGGGATATCCTTTGTTCCCGGTGAAGACGAGTCAG
Source organism: Pachyseris speciosa (assembly GCA_016490735.1). Classification (NCBI taxonomy): domain Eukaryota; kingdom Metazoa; phylum Cnidaria; class Anthozoa; order Scleractinia; family Pachyseridae; genus Pachyseris; species Pachyseris speciosa. Next base: position 2,052,040 of record JAEMWC010000021.1, read on the forward strand.
ACCAGCTCGCTTGTGTAATAGAACTCTTGGGGATGCCGCCACATAAGCTACTGGAAGGATCAAAGCGAACGAAAAACTTCATCAATTCTAAAGGTCATCCGCGGTACTGTACAGCAACTACACTACCTGATGGAAGCACTGTTCTGAATGGTGGCCGTTCGAGGCATGGCAAGACGCGAGGGCCACCTGGTTCCAAAACGTTTACAACAGCCTTGAAAGGTTGCGACGATACACAATTCATTGATTTTCTTCAGAGGTGTTTAGAGTGGGATCCAGCGCAGCGAATGACCCCTTCTCAAGCTCTTCGACATCCCTGGCTTCGACGACGATTGCCCCGAGCACCAGAATCGAACATAGCCAACGACAAGTCGAGTTATCAGCGCCATAATTCTGGTTCGGGCGTCGCAAAACTCCCGCCAGCTGCCCCCACGTCGGGGAAAGCTAAACCTCGAAGACAGATTGAAGAAATTTTGGACGATGGACCTGGAGTTAACGAATCTTCTAAGCTAAATACGAGAACTGTTCTTCCAAAAATAGTTGGAAGATGATTGTGAAATTCATGTTGATAGCTGCAACATTTAAGTCTTAATATTTTTTATTATATTAATTGAAGGACACGAATCAGATTTTTCGGTGTTTGTTTTTCTGTTCCTTGATGTACTAGATCCTTGCTCAAAGAGATTTCATTTTGTTTGTCGTATTCTTAATTTTTGGAAGTCTTTTAATGTTTTTTAAGTTAATCGAACCTATTGTGAAGTGTACTGCAGACGCATTCTTTTCAAATGTAAATCAATTCTCTTAACTCGTACGTACGCACGCATTTCTAAATTAAGATAGTGTTTGAAATTTTTATCTATCCAAATGGGAAAAGTTCCACTATTTTTGTGTCAATATGGTGTATCATTGTAGTTAAATTAACACTCCACGTTGTAAAAAGAATTTTTAAATTTGTCCCTGTACTTAAAAACGAGTGTTTAAGTGTAAATTAATATTCAACGTTGTTGTATAAACTTAAGCTAATTCATATGAAAAACAAAATTTGCGGGATGAATTTTTTACCCGCATAGAGGCGGACTAGACCATGTAAAATAAGGAAAAATAGAGGTAAATATGAAAGATTTACTTTTTCACATAAAAAAATCTGCTTCCTGTGCATTTGTTTTGAATTTTCGTATGGCTTTGTCATGTCCAAAGATAGCAACATTGCAAGTGGGCCAAAGGATTAATCGAGGTTTTTGTGTTTCCCAGCTTGAAGCGTTTCCCACTTAAAAAGCAATACCATTTTCTTCAGCCCTTGTCTTGGAAAGCAAATGTAATTTTACGAAAAGGACACGAAACACATTTCGCAACTTTCTAGAGGTTGAAACGATTATTTTTAGTAGACGATTTGTCCATCCAGACGAACAAGTCGACTAAAGTACGACCTAAATTCACATCAGATGAACAACAGCGGACAAATCGTCAGACGATTTGTTCGTCTCTAGTGTGAAAACGGCCAAAAATTCTTGCGGTTTCCGTACTAGCGATATAAAGGCTTCATTCGACACTTTCATCCCCAAGTTCAAACGTAAACTTCCTAAAATCAGGAGGGTTTTTTCCGGACTCTAACGAACATTCGGACAAAGGCATGAGTTAGAATGCGATCTTACGGCTGAAATATTATTTACCAGAGGAAGCAATTTGTAAATAACCTGATATCGAACCGTGTTTACCTAGTTTTACCAGGAGGGTTTGGTTTGCCCGTGGGCGATATTTATTGCATTTCGCTGGTGTTGTTCTTGGTACAACCGAAATAAATTCTGCACTTTCACTTCTCAATCAATATATATCTAAATAAGAACTTCATGATACAATGAATGTCACTAAATGATTAAAAAAAAAAAAAAGGATCGGCATTCGTCACCTGCGGTCTTTTCGACCCAGTGGCCATTTGAACTTAATTGAACGGGCATTAAATTATACTATCAAATTCATTGCTTGTAATATCTTTGCGTGTTAAAAAAAATCTAGGAAATGAGCAAAATACAAATCTGACAATAACATGACAATTTTTGAAACCTAATTTGTGCAATTCTTCCAGTTATGCAGGGATGTTATAAGCTTTTGTACATATATTTACATACTTAATTGAACCATTCCACTGGTGGCACTTTAAAAGTATGTTATTAAAACAACCCTTAGAAGATACTGTTACACACAACCAAAGAAACATTTTATGTTTCCCTTTTGGGGACAATACGAAAGTTTGGGAGCGGGTGTGCAACCAAGCCTTTCTAACCCTGACCGTGTTCAAGGCAAAATCTGTTCATTTTTGTTACCCTGTTTTTATAGTGTTTTCAGTGTTTGTATAGTGTCCAGCTAACTAAAAAAAGTTAGCTGTACACTATAATTCAAAAGCACTTTCCAGCTCTTGTACTTTGTTTCTTTACAATTTGTTAACTTTATAGCAGTATCAAAAAGGTGAGCAAGTTATGTAACTTTTTTTTTGACATAATAGATTGCCATAGCAACACTTTAACCTGTTAAAAACACTCCTAATTTTAGCTTTAGGCAGGAATATCTTGTAAATGAGCTCGGTAATGCTCATTTTTTGTTGTTGAAAGTAATAATCATGTCAAGATCCAACAGTTTACAATGTAAAACAAGTGTAGGACTGGAATCCAGGGGCCACCTTAAATTTTTGATAGATTAAGATGGCTCTGAATCCACTCCTACAAAATACTTTGCTGGATAATAATAATAATAATAATAAAGACTTTATTTATCCAGGGTAGCACGTAATAGCCACAGGCTAATAAACTTGTGGCCCTGATAAATCAAATTAAATCAAATCAAATCAAATCAAATGTTGGTTTTGGGGAGAGGGGAAAACCTGAGTACCCGGAGAAAAACCTCTCGGAGCAGAGTAGAGAACCAACAAACTCAGCCACTTATGACGCCGAGTCCGGGAATCGAACCCGGGACACATTGGTGGAAGGCGAGCGCTCTCACACTGCGCCAACCCTGCTCCCCCAAAAGTATTTTGTAGGATCTTGACACCTTAAGACAAGAGCCTTTTTTCATGACCCTGGGTCATGAGCCTGGGTTTTCATTTCACATACAGAAAGAAATTTTTTTCCTATAACTGGCACTGACATCATAGAATTATTAGTAAGATTAAAAAAAATTGTATCACACATGTGGACCATGCCTGCCAATGTTCTAGACTGCAAAACAGCCGTTTTTTTTGTGGTTGAATGCGACGTCTTGTCAAGCGAAAGGTCTGAAGCTAGGGTGAAAATGTAGAGTGAGACTGGGGTGAGAAAAATGAAAATAAAACCCAACTATTTTGCAGTCTGCCAATGTTCATACCCTGTTTAAGGCCTCTGGTCCAGAAATACACCCTATACAAGATGCCAAACACTGTGAAACACGGAAAACCATACCATGTTGGGTGGCACATACCGTATGGGTCAAAAAAGGAAGTTTCCCCCGCCCCCAATTTTTTTCCCTCCCACACGAGTGCTGTGTCTGAAGGTTGAATTTCAGTTGCATCAGTTTTACTCCTAAGAATGAGACAGCTCAAAGTGAGAGGAAAGAATTTCAGCTATTTTTGGGGGGGAACAGAGGGCTTGCTTGTGACAATTGTGGGAGAGTGTGTTGTTCCCTGAAAATGGACCCACCCCTCCCTCACAAAAGTTGTGTGCCCCCACCTGCCTCCCCTTTCACAATTGTTTCATACAAAGGGGGCAGATCACTCAAAGATACACTCACTGGAGCCAAACTCTAAGCCGGCAATTACACATGGATAGGAGTTGTGTAGGCCTATCACTCCATTATTGACATCTTGTCACCCTTGCTCAGAAGTGTCTAATTTGATGGTCAGAATGGGATTCATTTCACCACCTTATACCGTGTGATAAACTGTGACACAGGTGCTGCACAGTAGTTTAGATGTTTATGGTGCCACAGGGATTTAATCAAGACACAAAAGTTGTTCCATCATGTAGACCACTTGTTAATTGACAGTCATTTTATTCTTTGAATAGCAATCTGGTGCTTGCTTATTTTTTACATGCCAAATGTCAAAAAGGTAGCACTAAATCTCCATTTAGCTCCTTTTAATTTTTTTCACATGCTCTTTGTAGATTAACTCTATATCTTTACTTCATCTATTGATAAATATTATTTGCTCATAGTTTATGCATTATGCTAATTAATTAATTAATTAATTAATTGTTCAAAAGTTCACAGTGGTTAGTCTTGAAAGCTGGCATGGGATGTGGGTGTAGTTCACCATTTTTACCTCACATGTACTTGTAATAAGAAAGACATAGTACCTGGTGTCCTTGAAATGAATTGTTTTTTCCACTTCAATGAACTTTTTGAGATGAAATGCCAATTGTGATATTTTGGGGAAATGGTCAACCTCGAGAGGTTGACCAAAATTTTCGAGATGAACTTTCCAGAAATTACCATTCCATTTGCTTCTGAACTGAAAATTCTGGAATTTTTCATCAAATGGATCATGCCCCAGGTCTAGTATAACCCAAAAGTAATTAGATTACAATCCAAAACAATTTGGCAAGGGTGATGCCACATTGGTTAGGTTAAGCACTCTTACTGGGTGATGGATATACCAGAGAGTAATAACAGTAACAGCTTTCTGGTCGACATCAGTCAAATCTTAATAACCTTTTCTTGCAAATAGATGTGAGAAAAACGTTATCTTTGATAACGATAAGCACCAAAACATCACATGGTTTTTCTGATTTTGTTTTAAATTGTCTCTTTGATGTTTGCAAGATGTTTTTCAGAGTGGTTACTCTTTTCAATAATTACATGACTGTATTGTGTTTCAGGTACATTTAATTTGCATTTCAACTACCGAACAGGTATGGAGTGAAAATAATAAGAAATAAAAAGCCAAAAAATACAAAGTTACAGTGGATCCCTGCCATATGGCCATCTTATCGTTATAGCCACCTCGTCATATGGTCACAAATGCTGTTTAAAATGGTGTGGCCAACAGTCAAATTGTAAAATCCCAAAGGTCACTCAAATCAAATGTGCCTTTCAAAAGTCAGAAGCTGTAAGAAATCTTGAAAAACAATAACAAATTAAATGTTCTTTTTAATTGAGTTTGGGGCCTTTGTTTTGAAAAGGATAGTATGTACAGTATATAGCAGTTTGTTTGTCTTTGTAGAATTCAGTGATGTTTATCTCACATGAAGGACACCAGCCATGAAATTGAACCCTACCCCTTAAAAGCGGTCAAATTCTTATGGTCCGTTATTGGTGGCCGTATTAACGGGGTTCCACTGTATTTATACTGAAATTAAAAATTTACTTTGCAAGTAACTAAAGCAAGTAAAAAAGTATTGATCAAGTTAATTTAAAAATTTTACCGGTCCCACCTGTAGTGCTGCTAAGCACCAATAACAGAACCTATAGAATTAAGCTGTATTACACACCACTGAATTACCGGGTAGGTTATAAAACATCTACTCCCCAGTACGACAACAAACACGGTTTTTGCACTCCAAATTTTGACATCCACTGGCTGTGTCAGGATAGGGACCCTCGTCAATGTTATCACAGTAAAAGAACTCGGTATGGTCCAGATTAGGACAAACAAATACCAGGTCCAAAAGTCCTTGAGCTGTCACTTGCAGGCATCCTGACAAATCCAGGTGACGCAGCTTTGGCAGTCCTCCATACCTTGCCAAAGCCCTGCATACAAAATCAATCACCCTTTCATTGATTTGGTTACTGGTGGAGGGTATAGTGGGATGCCCCCCTCCCCATTGTATCAAATGTATAATTAGTTACAACTGTTAAAAGGCACATGTACAGGCAAACTTGAGGAAAAACGAAAACAAAATGATATGAAATTATAAGCACTAGACAGCAGTGCCATCAGCACCATCAGGGACTTCCAAGTGGTTAAGAGACAATAACGACTTGATTACACCCATAAAGTATGAAGAAAAGTGATGCTACAACATACAGTTACAATCATGACCAAAATTCTTTGCACAGTTACAGAAAACTCTGCGTCAAAGATCCTCACTGTCCCACCTTCCTCTATCCTCCAATAGTTTCAACCCTTTTTCCATGTGTAATTTGGGAGTTTAAACAAAGGTGTTTTTGAGCAACTATATACTGCAACCGGAAGTGGAAGTTTAACATTCATGGGCAGTGGTTGTGTACAAACTTTCAAGTAAATCGTCTGTATAAGAGTAAAGACACTTGGTAATACAAATATAGTAGCACCACGGTGAGTAACAAGAGAAAACAACTCCCTTCCGGTTGCTGTCTGCGGCTCAGAAATGCAGTTGCTTAAGTTCCCTATTGTTTCAAGCCCTGAACTCTGTCCTAGTGGAGGTGCGCAGCTGTCGGTCCAAATATGAAGGTTAACAAGTAAAAAGAAACTTAAATGGGCACAAATTTATAGCCATGTCAGGGTTTCCAATCATTGGGATTGGGAGACAAAACATTCCGTGACATTTCCCTGAATTTCCACTGTCCACAAACCAATTTTCACTGACCATTCCAGACCTTTCCATAGGCAATAAAGCCAGCAATGAAGCCACAGAAATCAATTCCTTTTCAAGTAAATGTTTTGAAACAACATTGCTTTCGCCAAAAAGGAACTCTTTCACAAACCTGGTGGCTGGCCAAAATTAAAATTTCCTGACTTTAAATAGTTTACAATTGCTTTCAGGTAGAATTTAGAATTAAGTTGAGGTTGCCCCAGCTGTATACAGCTGTACATGTGAAGTCTCATGGCTCCTTTGGGCTTCCTTGTTATTAATTTTTCCCACATTATTGTTATTAGTTCTTTTTTTGTTAACGTACATCAGATTCTGTACTTAATGGTAATGGTAATGGATTTATATACCGCACATATCACACAGTTTCATGGTGGTTTACAAAATTTTCTTCTCTAGGGTGAGATTGGACGTCAGCCTGTAAAGGCGCCTCTGGCAGCCGCTATCAGTCCATTTTTGATCTCACCCACCCACCCAACCCACACATGAATGTCAAGACAGATGAAAGGTAGACCACCACACCGGGAACTACGTCCCCTACTCTTTTCGAACAGTGTGTGGGTTCTTTAACGTCCACAGATTATTAGGAACAAGTGTTGTGAGACGGGACCTACGGTTTATCGTCCTTATCCAGGAAGACTAGAAAGTCTAACCGTTTGCAGATGTAATTACAAAGGCAGCACTTTCTCCTCAATTATTTAAAGACCCTGAGTGTTGGTCCGGCCAGGGTTTGAACCCGCGACCTTCCGCACAGTAGTCCCGTGCTCTACCACTGAGCTAACCGGGCGGCAGGAAAGAAAAGAAATTAATAAAATTCCCCAACTTTTCCCTGACCTTAAAAATCTTTTTTTTTCCTTATAACTGTGGCAACCCTTCATGTATGTATTACAAATAAGAATTAACCCTTTAACTACCGAGCATTTTGCCGAAAAACACCTTTTGAAGCTCGTCAAGCTGTTTTCTGGCCAGAATCTAGCCAAAAAGAACCAACCCAAAACTGTTTGCTGGTGGAGCTCCTCACGCCCTTATGTTCTTGATGCTTAACAGTTCGGGCATGCACAGAAAACAAAATTTCGAGGTTTTTGGGTTGAAAGTTTTACTGCCCCCTCTCCTTCTTTCTATCGCTTTCTCTCCTCCACTTTTCTTTCACTTTTCTTGCCTCGCTTTCTTTTTTTCTTGCTGGGGATCCTTTCGCTGGGAAAAGATTTGTGGAAAACTTTTAGGATCGTAGGATTAGATGGAAGGAAGTGCAGGTGGGTAGTGGAACAAGATTTTCATCCAAATTTTCGGGTCAACGTCACTTGGTTTTTTCACGTTTTCTCTGGTCTGTTTGGCAGAATCGTGCGCACTCAGGTATGGTTTGAAATATCTCTTCCCCCTACACATGCTAAAATAATGTAAAAGTTGTCCACGAGTGATGATGAGTGATGATGTCAGAAGCAGTACAAGGGATGTGGTTCTGCGAGGCCGGTGTGGTAGTCAAAAGGGTTAATTTATGCACACAAGTGAACAAAGTGTACCAAGAAATTTTAGCCGGGATTGTGTTTGAAGCTACACTTCTCTCCCTTGAAAGCCTGGTGACTGTTATAATGATCTTTACCTCAGGCCTGCATCAGTAACTTGATAACAGCCAGATAAACCCAGATAAACGAGGCCACGTTTGGCTATCTCTGGTCTGATGCTGACCAAGTTGCCACATGAACACAAGGTGTGGCAGTCGCAGCTGCTGTCCTCAATGTCAGAGATTCCAGAGCCAACTGGAAGCTTTCCCAGTGATGATGACAGTTTGAACAAGGTCTTGTCGGTGATGTTCTTGCAACCAGAGACATCCAGATGCTGCAGCTGAAGGCCACCTCCCTTTCTGAACAGCCTGGTATAGGAGGAAGTAAGAAACCATGCATATATGCAAATTAATTTATTCCTGCTGATCTTATTGTACATACAGAGCTGGAAACAGCTAGTCTGTGAGCTTATAATGTAGACAGCTGAATCATGATCATTACCAGAAGAACAATGGCATTTAAGACTCGGGCCTACTTTTGGGTAGGATCACTTTTCAAGGATTTTCTGTACGTAGTTTTATTGCAGAACCCATGCTCTGACAACCTTATCCAACCTTAACAAAAAATATGTTATTAAATGTCAGTATCACTTTATGTACACGTAGCAACAACAATGATTGTACACAATAGCATCATTGGTTGAGGTGTAAGAGGACAGCAAATGTCAGGGACCTACATTAGATCTGAGTGCAAGATCAAGTGCTAAACAGTATGAACACTGTATACTGTACGAGTAAAACTTTCAAATTTCACACCTGTAGTCACCTCCACAAAACACTCACTTACTGCTAACCATGCATAAGGAGATTACACAAAGAAGATTAATGTTACACACGATTATAATTATCTAGAGCACATAACTACATAATTTGAAAAGTAACTTGGTACTCAAATCTACACCAGTAAAGCTCCATATTGTTGTGTCATCAACTTCACAACTGTTAGTGTGGATATTTTTACTACTTACCCTTTCAACCCAAAGTCAGACACTGCAGTTTGAGATAAATCCAGCTGTCTCACATTGGGGCACTGTGACAATATTTTGAATGCCTACAATGAAAGAAGAAATCAACCATTTTTTCACTTTGTTAGAACTCTGTTGGTCTGTAGGGTCTTCTATGGACGATAAGCCATAGGTCCCATCTCACAACACTTGTTTATAAACTATGTGGGACATTTTATGAAAGGTCCCACAAAGAGTAGGGGATGTAGTGCTCAGTGTTGTGGTCTAGTCTTCAGGTCTTGTGAGGGGTGGGGGTGGGAAATTGGGTGATATGCCTCGTAGGGGACCTAGTGTCTTATTGTGTGTTCACCTGCCATGGGCAAATTGGTAAATACAAAGACAAAAATACAAAACTGTTCTAACTGATCTTTAGTGAAAAGGATGGATGAAGCAATAGCAGACACTGCCTTGCACAAGCAATTTCTCCAGGTGAAACAAAAATCACTCTATAATGTTGGGGGGTGGGGGAGGGGGGGGGGGGGTGTTAGTACCTGACCAAAAATTTGATTAACAACCATTTCAAATCAGACTCCTTTCTGGCCCTATTGTAACTCACCAGACCATTACTCAACATTGGACAGCAGCCAAGCTTCAACACCCACACAGATGGTCCAACTGCAGGAACAAGGTACCTCACCAGGCCTAATAGCTGGCGCATCTCTGTGGGTGTTTCACCATCACTGTCTGTCCCAGAGATGGAATCAGTGTCACTGCAACTTTCCTTGTCTGCATCTGAATCAGCAAAAGAACTTCCACAAAGAAAACAGAGTTAGACTAGTTTAATTCATCAAAATTCAGCAAAATCAAAGCCAAAATGTTCTTGTAGCAATTTCTGAAAGTCCTACATGTATAAAAATTGTAATGTTGTACAAGGCACTTCTCTGGATGTAATTTTGGTGAGTGAGCATTCCCTTCAAAGCTACAGGGCAGCAACTGGGGAGCTCCATAACTATTATTTTACATGTACATGTATAATAAATATTACACTAGCTTTTTGTTTTCCAAAGATGGTTTTTACCTATACAGTTATCATAGCAAGTCAGTGACGAGTTTTGAGGGATGAACAGATATATGTGTTTCAATTATCATTTTATGTTTGCCTGCAATTTGTTGTATCAGTATGACAGCTGTTGGAGGTCCTAAGACTCCTCTCTCTATATCTAGAACACTGCTAAAAAGCATCTTACCTGCTCAAAGATGCAGACTCGGTAACTTGAATATCAGAATCACAGTTACAGGAGCATGAGTCTTCGACATCAGCACCAAACCTCCAATCCTTCTTGAAGATCCATCGCACTGGGTAAAGCTCCCTCCACAGCTCCCCATCTCTAGCAGCTTGTGACCACAGGCGACAAACCTGGGCACATCGGCACAAGTCTTTAGGTCCCAGGTATGCAAAAATCTTTAGCGTAATTTCAGAAGGAAAGTTCAGAAGCAGAGGCTGCTGTTTTCCAGCCAAATCATCAACCTTAACACTAGAGGTCCTTCTCAAAACACTTTTTTCATTTGCTTTGCTTTCCTCAAAACTGTCACTGACTGAAGTCCTTTCTTTTATACAATGTTCTATGAAACTCATATTAATTTTAGTCCTTTCTGAGGCAGATTTTTCATGATCTATGTCTTCATTTTCTTGATCAGAGGAACTTTCACCTTGATAATTGTCTTTTCCTGTAGTTTGGGCACTGGAATGCTGTGAAGAGAAAATCAACACAACACTGAACACACTGACATGATAAATTATTACTTGACAAGATACAGGATTCAAGAAACCAAATATTTATGTCAGAATCTTGGAAATGAAATAAGGAAATCTTTAAAGGGGCACTGCCACAGGGTATTGCCATTTTTAGGTCAAAGATGTTTAAATTTAAATCACTTTTCATTAACTTTACACCCACTCACAATGTCCTGGGAAAACTAAGGCAAGGATATCAAATGAATTTTACGGTAGCCTCACAGCTCCCATAAGCTCTAAATTTCACTGGCAGAGATAGTGTCGCAGCTCTATTGTTTTAGGGCTAGGGTCCAATTTTTGTTTTGTTTGTTCTTTTGTCTCACCTGAAGGGTGGTCTCCAATCAGGTGAGACCTTTTAAGAGCTGTGAGGTGACCCAAATTTTAAAATGGAAAGCAGTTCTGGCCTTGCGCATGGTATTGGTTACCAATCCCCAATTACTGACAATGTTCAACTTTTAGCCGTTATTTTTTTTTTTGCTATGAAGGAATTGCCTAGAAAACTAAAACATAAAAGTTTCTCTATTGTGTCAACTATTTATTTTGATGTTTGTTTTGCTTTTCCCTTGCTTGGTCTGCGTGTAACAACACAGCAAAGTTAGTGGACTCATCAAAATTTTTGTCAGGGGTGTTACATTTTCATCCGAAACACCATGCACTTTCGGTTTCATTTCCAGCGTTTGTAGCGTTTGCAATTTGCTATCGTTCATTTGGTTCGCGGCATCTATCATTTGAAACGACTACAAGAAAGCATTTGAAACGTTTGAAAGCCGGAGAAGGTTTCAAGCATCTGAAGCGTTTCAAGCGTTCAAATGGGTTTGTGCGGTGGTGAGACTGTTGTGTGTTTCAGGAAAGCGATGCTTTTTCTCCGACTGAATTGCCACTCTGCAGTAAAAAATTCTTTTTTTTTTTTGCAGAGTGTTTTTTAATTAGGCGGCTATAGTACGGGTCACACTCCTCAGGTCAACATGCAAGTTCCGAAATATGTCATGTGCCAGTTAACCGGGGTGATCATATTTCATCATTCGGTGGATTTGACGGCACTAAGATATTTCTTCGAGTATTTTTGCCGGCATTGTTTACCTATTTGCTACAATGAAAACACTAACAGCGCTTGTTCAAAGCCAAACAAAAAAAGTATTTTTTCACTTAATTTCACGTTCTTGGATGAGCCGGTTGAAAGCCGAACAGGAATTTGCATATTCCGTGATGTTTATCTTCAGGACCTTTGTGAGAAAATTCTGAAGTATTCAGTTAAAAAACAAAGCAAAAAATCAGCAAGGAAAATCTTGAATCTTGTCGTGGCATTTCGTTCACAATGGGCGTCTTCACACAAGAAATAACCTCACCGGTCAAAAGAAAATAATTATTGCTCCTTTCATTTTCGATTCGATTGTGTCATGATCAGATAACCTCCAGCCGTTCGAGCGGATCAATTACAAGTCTATTCAGTTTATAGTTATTCGAAAATAGAACTTTTAATTAGTCTATCCATTTACATTAAACATTCTCCGAAATATTGATATCAGTGACTCTTGACGAATTCGCCGACAGGGACGTGCAAACTTTCCATAAATTGCGATGTGAAAAGGTTTGAAACTCAGACGGGCAATATAAAGACTCATCGTATAATTAACAGCTAGGGCCTCAATCTTTGGTAATTAAGTAGAGAAATATATGACTTGCTTGAAAGCTTCCATTCATTCTATTCGAACGATTCAAACGAAGGAAGTCGAGTGCTATTTGTAAACTATCGAAACGTTTCAAACGAAATGAATCAAACGAACCAAACTATCGATCAAACTATTCAAACGCCAGGCGAAACGCACACTTTGCATTTTGACCCTTTTGTCGAAATTTAGCTTGAAAATTACCTTTGTAACACTGAAAAAATCACTTAAACTCTAAAACTATTTAGTTTCCGTTTATGAACTTTTTCGAGGGGATTGTTCAACTAATGTGCATCTTGATTTTCGTGGATTTGGGGTCAAATTTTTAGTTAAAAGCAAAAATTGTCTCAAAAATCACAATCATGTTCACTTTTGTTTTTATCGCTAATTTCTGAGTATGGTTTTTTATTTTGTTCTTAACTCAAAATGGAAAGGAATTTCAATGCTTTCTTTTTGCCAGCTAAATGCACATGAAATTTCATTTCCATTCCTGTTTTCAAACTATTACAGTTGCCCTGAAATCTTAAATTCTAGCTCAATATTTAGCATTACATGTTTTGTAACGGAGTTGGTAGCCAATACCGTGCGCAAGGCCTTCTTGCATTAAATTATTGATGGCCTCTTCCAAATGCAGTCTCAAAGCTCACATTTTCATAGTATGGCCTCCACTCCTTTAGCACTTAATTAATATGCAACTCACTTCCCAGTTATGTTTGCAGACGTCCGCTCACTTGATTTAAGGTTGCTCTTAGGAACATTGACTAATCCTATAAATCAAATTATCTTTAAATTTTCTTCCTGCACCTACTTGCGACTTAGAACATTTTGTAAGGAGTGTATTGATAAAAATTAATTTTACTGTTATATTTTAATTAACGGTAAAAAACAAAGTTAAAATCGAACAACGTTTCGACCGTTCTACAATCATTCTCAAGTTCAATGTTGAGGCTAAAAAGAATTACCATATATACAGTGCAGGCCAGAATTAAGGGAACTACGCATACGCGTTTTATACGCAGCAAAAATGCGTATGCACGTCTTTTTAGACTTGTCTATATGTGCGCATATTTGCCATTGTTATTCATCGTCGTAATTTCTCTTTGTGTGGTATTGTCAAATAAAACAAAAGAATTCACCAGGTTGCCGACAAACACAAAATTTGCATTTTGTGAAACCAGCCAGTGACAGCTATCATATTTCGAATCTTATCCGCTTCGTAAATATTGGCTCCTAACCGGTATTGAATATTCCGCGCATGTAGAGGAAAACATAAAGATAATTAATCAAAAACAACTCGTTCGAAAAAAGGAACCTCTCTGTTTCAAACTTGAATAGCAGTTGAAACCTCCTAGTATCTCAGTCGTCACAAAATTTCATGTCGAAAGCTATCGTATTTCAGAACACCGTCGCTCACTTCGCAGATGGTGCAGATAAGAAGTCATGAATCTTTGACACCTAGTTAACGAGAAGGAATTTAAAAAAGATAGACAGTCAAAGACTTCATGTGGCTACTGCTTTAGAATCTTCCCATACATGTGCGAAACGTAGGTCAGTTGTTGAGGAAGCAAATCACCAGCCTTTACTCTTTACATGTTCTGAGAGTCACGCAAGGCACACTTTTCTGATCAGATGTTATTAGAATTTTCGCTCAGTTTATAGTATCTGATCTTGCTTGCAATTTTTATTTCAAGGGCAAAGAGGCCGAACGGAATCCCGAACGACGGCATTTCGGAAGGAAAAACATTTCCGAAAAGCAAGCCGGAAGGACAACAGTTTCAGACCTAACTTAGTTTCTTTAAGGGCCTGATTACATGAGCCGGGCTGGCCCGGTTAACCGGGCTGGTTTGAGTTTGCTGGGATCTCGGCATGTTTGTTAAACGCAACAAAAATCAACTTTGCGATTACATGACAACCGGGCCAGCCCACACCGAAGCAGCCCGGCTAACCGGGCCAGCCCGGCTCATGTAATCAGGCCCTAAGATACTTAAATATCATTCAGGTCGAATGGCTAGGTCGCAGGCTTAAGTCTGACTTGCGTGTCATGGTCATTCTCAAAGAAGTGAACTTGCGAAACGGCTTGTTGAGACATTTGAAACTCCTTTCCTGGAAACATTTTGAGCCTAAAATTAAAATAACTGAGCAAGACTCGCATTCAAAAACGATGGTCAACGATAATGGTGCAAGAACTTGTTAAAGAGATGAATGTTAAGCGTGTAGATTTCTGTACAGTAATTTGCATAGTAACATGATCTCTGCAAGTGCAAGAGATGTTTACCACGGAGACCAAAATAGGTTTTGAGGGTCTTTTCAAGGGTAAATCACTTTGAATCGAAATTTTGTGAACCGTGCGATGAAAAACAATCGATGCTGAACAGATATCCAACGTAATGAGTAACGGGTTATCTCGCTTTATCTCGGTAACCACCCGCCAAACACGATTGAAAACCACACGTATTGAAAGTCAACACTTCTTAACTGATTTATTTAACAATATACACACGGTAAAATTATTCTAAATTACACTTTTCTCTGCGTAAAAAAAGTTAACGACTGGCGTACTTTGTTTTGTTTTTCCTCTTACAACCAAATAAATCTAATAAAGTCTAATCATTGCGGGTGTCTTCTTTCTTGTTGCGTAAATAGGAGTCTATAGCTTTACGGCAATCCCGCCACAAATTTTCTTGTTGGCTTACGGATGTTGGGAAGTAACGAAAAACAAGTTCTCTAATCTTACTAATTTTGTCTGGGTTAAGGGCCTCTTTATTTCCGACTCCCCTCACATTGCGGTTTTTCAGTTCATGCGGCTGAAAAAAATACCGCAACAGTTGAACTGCGAAGTTCTTTCCAGACGTTAGGCATTAAAATCAGACGGCAAACCGTAGCCAGGATTCTGAAAAAATATAAAGATAGCGGATCCCTTGCCGATAAGGTATCCAACGGCCACAAACCTATCCTATCAAT
>JAEMWC010000021.1:2072500-2170000 GCA_016490735.1 Pachyseris speciosa
TTCCTCCAAGATGGGCACTTTCAGGGTCAGCTCTTAGTGTCCAACTTAGGGGGAGTTTAGACGTTAGAGAAATACAGTATAGGGCAATTCAGCTGGGGCCAGGTGAAGGTGTCCACTTTACAGTGGTCTCTGTATTGAGAGAGTTTACTATATGTAGAAAATGTTAACACTAATCAACACATATACCTCTTCCTCATGTCTCATGTGTGGAAGGAAATCCTTTTGAAATGATTCCAAAGCTTCTTTTAGTCGATCCTCAAATGTGCTTCTGTTCAAATGAGTCCTGCTTTTTGACGCACTCTTCAGTCCTTTTCGTGTCAATGACAAAATCTCCAGAACATGATTGTCTTTATGAACATCATTCACGATAGCCAAGATTTGTTTATTAATTAGACGATGCTGAAGCTCTGTCATGATGCAAGTGTTTTCAATCTCCTCATGATGTTTGAGTTCTTGGAAAGTGGAGTTTATGCACCACAAAAGTCTAACAAGAGACACATCATCCTTGAAGTTGGTGTTTGAAAGCTGAAAAAAAATTTAAAATGTTATCCTTTAATAAACTGAACACAAAGTGAATACTTCCCTGTCTTTGGATGTTTTTTGAAGTTACATACTGCTATCACATACATATAAAATTAATACACCTTTCTCTTTGCATAAGAATCGTCCACATAAAGATTATGCACATCTTTTGCTTCCCTCTGGGTTTGACCCCAGGCCAACCAGGGAGATATGTCGAAGAATACAAGGAGATGGATGGGATTTTTGCCCGAGAGTAGCATTAAATCTTGATGTTTTACAATCGAAGATTAGGGAGTGGGGAGTTAGGGAGTTTGTAAAGGATGTTTTTAAAGGATGTTGGGGATTTTCTGCAAAATTCCCCGACCCCCCCCCCCCCCCCCCCCCTTTCCAGAAAATCCTCAAGTTTGCTTCACCGATTTTATAATTTCCCTGCCCTGGTTAGCCCAGGGGTTGACCCTACTGAAGATAAATAAAGCCAAACAAAACACGTCAAAAACATGCCCAAAACTGATATTTTTTTTCTTTACACATAACTACTCAATATTTTCAAAAAACTGTTCTGGGAGCATTAATTTTCTTGTTGTTTTCCAAGCGAAACTTAACTTTTCACTCCAGGAAACTCAGAGGAATATAAAAAACAATGAAGACATGTCAGATAAATTTGGTTGTTTGCACTGCTAAAAGGTTTGCCATCTTGTGCAGATAACAGTATGAAACTTGCTCAGGCATGTTATCAACATTTGACACTTTATGCTCAACAATAACAAAACGATATTGAATACCACATACACACACACACACACACACACACACACCCCATCTCAGTAAAAATTAGAACTGTAAGACTCTGAGCTTTGTTAGAACTTGCTTCACTATTCAGCTAATAATTTTAAGACGTCCCTCAGCTGTAGTGAACGTACAATTAGGTATGATTCAGGATTCTTAACATCACTAAAAAAAATAATGACGTAACTTCAATATAGTTGTGAGTTTCCTTGGTGCGTTATTTGACTCACTCTGTGCTGTATTAGAAACGAGCCACTTACTCTACAACAAAGCCTCAAAGCTTATGATCACTACTGTACAAGAACACATAACGAACAAACAACAAAATTGCAACCACAACTGCGCTGAAACGTACTTGTACAAGGATCATCTGCACCACATAATATTTGGGCTGCAGAGCGTCAAAATCACACTGATTTTAAAATAAAAACGGTCTGATTATGCTTTAAGTGCTCACCTTTTCAACTGCTTCATAAACGAGCTGTTTCATTCGCATATGAGGTCCTGTAAAGACATCAATTTCCTCTGGACATGGAAAATAATGGCACAGCGCCATTTTGACACTGAAAGTAACATAAAATACAAGACCGCAAGGGATCATGATGTATGACGTCATGGTCCTTTCAATCTCGTACCCAGAGTCCTCAGGCTCTTTGGCCAGCGGTTAGTCGCCAGGAGAGAGAGGTAGATACGTGCTGATTATCATTTAGAGGTTTGATATGGCCGAGTAGAATTGCTCTACCTATCAGAACACTACATGATAATTTCAGTAAAGACACCACGTACCATCGAGGAGAGAATAATGGAATAATGGGAAAAATCAGAAGCTGATAGGCTCCTGGAAAAATCAATTTTTTTGATATGCTGGCCCGTAACGGCTTCCATTGTTTTACCCCAGATTTTCTGGGAAAATGGCGGTCTCTCCGGGCGTCCACCCGCTGACCAAACAGCCCGAGGACTCTGGTTACGAGATTGTCCGGAAATGGGCCATGTTCTAAACGAGTAAGGGGAAGTATGAGTATGTTTGGTTGAAAAGCCGCCAGATGACATGGCAACTCTGCCCCCAGGAGCCCATAACTAGGGGCGTAGAACTCCCATACTAAGCCTATGTCACGGCATTTTTACAGACCGATCTATTTTTAGACTATCTTTTCCCGCGAACAAGGGCAACGACGACGGCAAGGGCCACGAGAGCGCCATAGAACAATAGTTTTAATAGGGAAACATAAAGGCTCTACACGTGCAGATTCTTGTGGCACGTGCAGCGACTTGTGATTGGTCATCGGGGCTCCTGCGGGAATCTGATATTGGCGGGAAATTCAATCTAAAAATAAATTGGTATGTGAAAACGCCGTGACAGGAATATAGGGCAGTTATACGTTCCTAGTGATGGGCTCCTGGTGCCCCTCCAAAATTTTCACAATTTTTAAACGTATTTTTTCAGCTCCAATTCAACTGAACAGAGTGAAAATTGTTTAGGTGACCATTTTTGAGATGCTCTTTTATGCAGTGGAAACCAATTTTTTTCCAATCGATAAATTTTAAAACCTCGTTGCCAAGACCTTACTCGCTTAGAACATGCCCCATTTGCAAACAGCGATTGCGGGGGGGGGGGAGGAGAAGGGGATTTAAAGGCGGGGATTTTATTTTATTTTATTTCATTAGCTTCGCCAGAGACCTGGCAGGGACACTACAACAGCTTGCGCCGATTACTGTAGGCCCGTAACTGCAAACCACATTCTAGTAGAGATAGACCACCACACCGGGAACTACGTCTCCTACTAGACATTTTCAAAGAAATTGTTGTCAAATTCGAGGACAGATCTAAGCAATTGACAACAAATTCAAGGAGGAAAAGGTCAGGGAAAAGTCGTACCCAGTGGCCAAGAATGATTATCAAATTGCCCTCATAGAAGTGAAAGTAATAAGCAAAGGACCGCCACTTTACCCTAGTTTTGGACCGTAGGTCTTAACAGATCCGATATGCTGTGTATTTTTAGCATGGTTTTGTCCATGCGTTTTAATGTTAAGATTGGTATTGGCCAATCTTCATTTTTCTTTGCGAGACGCCATCGTGACACTTGGATTCCTTGCTATCCGGACCACGTGGTGTGGCAACGCGTGGATCGGATGGCAAGAGACAGCTGAAGAGAGTCCAAGGTACGGAACCTGATAAAGTGAACGGGTTCATTGTGCAATTTATTGGCGCTCGCAATGAAGCTGGCGTCTTTTAAATCTGCTACACCATGCCGACGAGTCCCAATAAGGACGAAACAACTGTGCATGGTTGCAGCCCTACTTTATCGCCCTACTTTATCGAGTCTCGGTCATGTTGGTGTCTCGTAAAGTCAACTTTTCTTCCGTAGTATCAGCCTTGCTTGTTCATGTATATTCCTCATATAAGCCCTGATTCCACATTACAGTCCCCCACCCACTCCACCCCCTCTCCAAACCCCACATTAACCGCATTTTACAATTTGTTTAACACTTTTCTAAAATCAAAGAGTCTTTAAGAAGACGCTAAGTGGAGCAATTTGTTGCTTAAGGCTATAAGTTGCTGTTATAGCTACGTTGTGAGATATTTTGTGAATTTTTGGGTATATTAAGGAAGAAAGTTTCTCAAAGGATTAGTTAAATTTAGGCAAATAGGAAATATTGAAGATTCAATGAAGGTTTAAAATTGGGATTTGAAGTTAGAAAAAGTAGACGGACCCCACGTCCTATGAAGTCATGAAATCGCTGTTTTCGACAGACGTATTTAACTCGTTCACGACTTTCTTGACATCTCAGTTAGCAGTGATGGCATTCACATCTTGAATTTCCTGAAATCCTTCCCCCTTAAAAGTTGACGTTTCGCATGCTACAACATACATCTTCAGAAGAGATCGTTATTTCGTATTAACAAATAAATTTAAGCCTAAATTTAAATGTACATAGCAAAAGACTCGAAGCTAGTAAATATAGATTAACAAACGTCCCACTGAGTAATCCGAAAAAACTGACAAAGCTAATAAAAATAAAGTTTCTCACTGCCAACGTTTTCTTTTAAGGCAGGCTTTAAGTCTCGGATCAGTTGATGCAGCAATTGATGTAGCAAAGGTACGGACCTTGAAAACACGGAAAAATGAAATGTTTGCCATCCCCCGTCTACTCAAACGATCCCACAATCCTTCACTCTCATTAATCTCCTCCTCGCTTTTGGAGTGGGCAATATCAAGATTGATACTTGGTAGGCAAAAATAAGGGCCTTAGGCTGCTTAGGGTTGGCTGATCCACTTTCATTCAGTGGCAGCTACTCATAATGATACCGTCGTATCGTTTAGGTAACATCGGAAGCCATTCCGTTGTTAAACTGCATCAATGAAAGAGACGTCAAGACATACAGGACAGCCGCGCAAGAGCGTGGGTCAAACGAGTGAAATCTCTTGTCGACTCCCACGAACCTTTAAGCTGGTTCAAATCTTCTTCAATCTGATTATTAACGTTATCCAGTCCGCCTGGGAGGGGAGGCAGATTCTGCCAGCGGACGCCGAACGTTTAACTTATTTGACAAGAAAGCAAACGCCATCAAACATTGCGACTTTTTAGAAAATTTATCAAGACCTGCGTACAATTTGAAAAGGTACGTCAGTCTTCATTGAAGTTGATGTTAACATAGCAACCAATTTTGATGAAGAGATTTTGCAAAATCTTAAATACATCATATTTTGAAGCCACTTTAGTATACCTCTATACATTTTAATTCCTTGTACTTTTGTTGTCTTTTTGCCCACACGGTCACACTGAGACGAGTAAAAACCCGTTTTGGGTAGGAAGACGTTATTTTTCATGCCATGCCACTAAAATTGTAGCCAGAAAAGCCGCTGTATATTCGTCTGTATGTCATCCAACCTTTCCATCGTGCACTGCATTGATTGTATAGCGCTATGTATTTTCTATGGAATGCAGTAAAATAGTTATGCAAAGCTTTCTCGGCTCGTGATATACTATGAAATATCCCATTTACAGTCTATTTGCCACTTGTATTTTCTTTGCATACCCACTCACCTAAAAGCTCGTTTGTTACCAAGAAAATACAAGTGACTCGTGGTATATTCCATGGTATACCTCACGAAAGTATTACATAACTAGTATATGTCCTGACTATCCCACGACATATTTGCACCACACTCCACCATCACAGTCACGGAGGTGTAGTAATGCACCAGGGGCCGGTTCCTGAAAGGTGTAATAACTCTATTCCAGGGATAAATCTGCCTTATTCCAACAGGTATTCCTGGAATAAGGCAGATTTATCTCTGGAATAGAGTTATTACACCTTTCAGGAAGCGGCCCAGGTCTTTTCTAGTTGGTAAACCAGGTCACATTTTTACCTTATTTGAGGACCAACATATAATTAGCACCTGCAGACTTGTGGAGTAAACACACAGGAGAAACTTTATTCTAAACCCTGGATTTATAGATTAAAATAGTTAACATTACAATGCTGGGAGTTAAGACGCCAACTGTAAAGCAAGTTAGTAAAACAAGTTATGCCTGACGACCTTGAAACGAAACATGCTAAATTAATCTTAGTTTAAATGCGACATTGATGGCCAAAATATAAGAGTACAATTCTCCAAGAATGAAAACGACTTTGGCATCAGAAGATTCTAGTATTGTTATTATAGCGTTGTTCATAGGTTTGTTAAGCCGAAGAGGTTTCGTAGCGCTGAGGAAAGGGGAAAAACTTTAGAAATCTAGTTTTTGGGTGCGTTCGTTTGGGATGATCTAGATCAGGACCAATGATCCAAGATCACTCGGATCATGGTGCATCAAAGGAACCGACAAATCCTTTCCCAGAGTGGATTCCTAGGTTCCTTTGATGCACAATGATCCAAGTGATCTTGGATCATTGATTCTGATCTGGATTATCCCAAAGGAACGCACTAATTTATGTTAGATAGGGCTTGATACACCAATCTTGGTTTTTCAGTTACACTCTGGTAAGCAACAGGATCAAGCTTGAGTTCTGAGGAGGTGACAGTTTGAAACTTAACGCAAATGCTCGCAATCAATCTCGTAGACTGTGTGGCAAGCGTTTTCATCGAGTTTTCTATCAGTATTTTTTTCGTCTTATGATTGCGCGAAAACTGGGAAGAAAACAAAAAATGGGAGGAGAGCGGAGAGGAAAGGAGAGAGAATATCGTGGATACCGAGAGCGGCAAATTGAGAGTAGTATGCATTGGCGGTCAAAGTCTTCGATATCGTATCGTGAATATATCAGGGGCACCCAACGATAAGTTTCGGGAGATATCTGTTCTGCGGAAGGTAGTTCGCCTTAGGCGTTCGGCGCTAGAACATTCGGCAGTTTCGTAACTGAAACGCGGCCTAAAAGATTCGCAATGGGGAAATCATAGCCCCTGAGGTTTACGGTAACGTCGTATTTGCAGCTTTTTGCAGTCAAAAACGTCAGGTAGTATTTTATATTTCAGAAAGAAAATAGTTCCCTAGAAAGTTCGCGGAAAGTTCATTTCAGCTAGCATTTTCTCAAAGGAAGATTTTGTTCCCCAACATTTTCGGGCAATTAAAATTTCAGCTAGGGAATCTGAATGGATCAAATTCTTCTAGCTAACGAAAACATCTCTTTAAACAGACTTCAAACGCCATAAGGTACTTAAACAGAAATGCCTTCCTACAGCTTTTGGTTGATTTGGCTCGCTGGGTGCCCCTGACATGTTTTGATTTTGAGGGAAGTGAGAGTCCACACACCCACTAGGACTTCGTGTATTTATTGGTTAGTTTCTTTGGCAGCTTTTAAACATTTGAATTCACTTTAAAAATGCCATTGGGGCGTTTTCAACATTGTGGGATATGCAAGCAAGCGTTTCTTCTATCTCCTCTTCCCGGGAGAGGCCCTCTCCCGCTCCGCCCAATTTAAACTCTTCGCATAGTTAAAGAACGGAAAATCGTAGAAAACCCGACGGAAACGGCTGCTACACAGACGATAAATCTTGTGCTTGTAATCAGATCTGGTGGTCTCAGAGTTAACTTATTTTATATTGCTACATAACTAGGTAAAACATCGGTGGGCGGACTTTTACAAACAAATACTCTCGCAGTTAGCCCGACTACAGACTTCTAAGCATATCCCGTTCTTACTGCACACCTTTGTGCAAGCTGTTTCTCCACAAATTCTTTGGCAACTTCCTCCAGCTGGGCGTATAAGAAAAAAGAAAATAAGTTAAAGCATGAAATGTCTAAGTAAATACAAAAAGTCTCAATGGTTGCTGGCTGTACGCGAAATAAAACTTAAACAATCATGTAAAGTGAGGAAACGAGCGACTCCTGAAAGATCCGTTAGATTTACGATATCGATATGATATCTAATTGAAACCTTGCGATATCTTCAATCAATCAATCAATCAATTTGTTGAAGTCATTGCGTGGGATTGAAGTTGCCCTCGGTATCCGAGCTAAGGGCTCATGTATAAAATGCAAGACTAAAATAAAAACTAAGAGATAAAATTAAATGAATAATAACAATAATAAGAATTAAATAAAGGATACATACATGAAATTGTTAACTATTTACAAGCTATCCAACTTTCCAACAAGCTAGATGATAATCATTAAGTTGTAAACTCGTACAGATCAAGCCTAAAAGTGACAAGTATTAAAAATTTATGATTGACAGTAATTGCATAGACAGCTGGTCCTTAAATTTAAAAGATTAAGAGACTCCAAATTTTTATGAAATGCACCTAAGTTGGGTGACTGTTTAACATAAGTAGGTAGCTTATTCCATAGATGAGTAACCTTATAAGTAAAACGACTTCAATAAGAACTTCGGACTTCAATAAGAACATTCTAGAGTCATTCGTTTCCCGAACGCTGGTCAAGGGGAACGAACTACTAGGCACGAAATTGGGAAACTTTAAGAGATGGCTTTTTTGTTTGTGTGATGAACAAGTTCTGACACTGGCCCATTCAATGCCTTTTTGTTAGAACAATCGGAGGCGAATAGATAACTTTTGCATGCGGAAATTTTAACCTTGGATATTTCATGTTGAAAACGTGGTGGTAGAGGTGACAAAAAGGGTAATTTACGGCGCAAATATTTTTTACCGAATCGACCTTCTGATATTCTTCAAACTAAAGTGTCTATTGTGAGATCAGTCTCGTCCCCAGAGCCTACGCTACCCTTGTCTAGCGGAACGGGCGCTGACCAGTAGGATCGCAGCCTCTGGTAACGAGATTGTTGTGAGATTAAATGGGCTAGGATCTGGCATGCGCAGAACTGCCAAACTATCATTTATGACGTAAAACGCTTCTGAAAGCGCAATTTTCCGAGCACTTTCGTCAAAGAATGTGTAAGAGACCTTTTCGAATTTTCTCTGTAGACCAAGAGTTGACAGAAGTGAGAAGGTCCTGAAATAAATCCCTGAGTTTATGAAATGCAAGCAAATTGCGCATTATGTGCACCATAACACATTTTGCAAAGCTAAGGAAGGTTCCTCTCACTGCTTCATTGCTGTTTCTACGATCTTCTGCAGGCACCGCGCAGAAAGAGGGGCTGGGTGGCTTTAGCGCCACCCCCCCGTCTCCCCAACCCCACTTTTCGACAGTAAATAGCAAGTAATGCTAAAAACAAAATCGAAGTTAGTATTTAACGTTTTACCGAAAACTGATTATTCTTGTTTTGAAGCACCTCTTTTTTGTCGCTGAAAGTATATAAGTTTCACTACACCATGTTAGTTTTAAATGCATTTCCAGCCATTTCGGAGGACTTTAATTTAAAACTTGCCGGGGGAGCATGCCCTCCAGAACCACCCTAGTTGACTCACGCTAAAGCCTTCGAAGCAAGCTCCCCCAAGCTCCCCCCCCCCCCCCTCCTCAGTTGCAAACTTGCTGCGCGGGCCCTGTTCTGCTCAGAAAAGTGTCGGCCCCTGCATTGCAAACCAGTTACGCCATATATACCAACTCCCCTGGAAACTCAGGAGGTCTCCGAGATACGAAAGTGTTTTTGCCCGATATTGTGGGGATCAATCAGAATATTCACAAAAAATGCTACAAACAAAGGAGACCAAGGGGATTCATAATGTGCCGAGTTTAGCGTTACAAATATAAACTGTCCTACGATAATGATTATCTTGATCAGGAAAAACTTGCAGCTGACGGATTCGATTATTCAACCAACTTTGGCACTTACGGATTACAGACAGATCCGCGAGATCGATTCCGCCATCATTCACTTCTGTCGAATCAGTCTTTCCCAAGTCTCTGTTTTCGGACGCCTGAAAAGGATAGTCTGGCATGGAGCGCTACGTAGTACAAATGAAATAAAATAAAATAAGAAATAGATCAATCAATCAATCAATCAATCAATTAATCAATTAATCAATCATGCAGTCAGTCAATCAAAATTAATCGGCCTGTCGGTCGGTCAACTATTTAACACACCGACCAACCAACCACCCAAACAGTCAGTTAGTCAGTCGGCCGGTGGGTCGGTCGGTCAGTCGGTGGATCGATCGGTCGGTTGGTCGATCAGTCGGTCGGTCGGTCGGTTGGTCAACTAACCAACCAACCAGCCACAGTCGGTCAGGGTACGTATATTTGAACAATTCTTTCTTATACTATGACGTCAGCAACATTCGAAAGCGTTCAGTTTGACTTCAAAACTGCAGAATAAAACCAAAGAAAGTGGATAGCCGCATTGTTTTAGATATATTGATGCTCCTTTAGCTTGGAAAAATGTGATAGTCTAGAGATATTCAGTATTTTGTCTTTACTGTAATTTATCGGTTTGTTGACTTAAGCTGCTGCTCCTATTTGCAGCCAGCAGTAATCTGAGTCAAGGGATTCTTACTAAATAACTGTCGTAAGGCAGCCACCCAGTATAAAACAGGATGTGAGCTCTGGAAAAGGAGGCTAGGCTTAGGTCAAGATACATTAGGCCGTGTTCACGTGCTGTAAGTTTATGTTCTGGCAGGTGACAAATCACATAAAACCGACCACATTAATTGGATTGACTGTTTCTTTTGTGTATGAGTTGTTTGAGCAAACATTTGGGATACCTAAAGATTTCTTGGCGGACATTTCGGACTTCTTTTCGGAATTTCCGGCAATATATTGGCGGCAGGTTGTAAATGGTTTCTGCTCTATATTTCGGCACGCACGTTGTAAAAGCTCAAGAACGGGCAAAAATATACTGGACCCAAATAAAATATTTTAGCCAAACTATAACTGGCAAAGAAGTCCCCAACTAGCTGACCGCAAAATTTACTGGCATTATATAGTTTTAAAGTATTTGCAATTTTTAAATTCTGCAAGAGACCAAAGGCCCATAAACATGAGCGCAGTTGCAACTGTCCAGTCCTTGTCTTTGAATAGGATTACGTTTAAGACGCCATCTTGGCGGGTGAGCATAGCGTAAGGAATTTACAGTATTCGTACGGATGTCAAATAATTGTCCCAAAACTTTAGCTGTGAAAAATTTATGAACTGCGAACTGAAGTTACAGGGCAGAGGTTCATACTAGCCAATTTTATGGACACACCTTCGCTGATTGCATTTTAAATTTTCCATGCATTTGTCTCTTTATTTGCTGCGGGCTGAAAACTTCCCCGGAAAAAAATTACAGGTGAATGTATGGAAATGGCTATAAATGGCTATAAATGCCTCCAATCAGTTTGTCAGTGGAACCTTTTGTCTAGTACGATTAATTGGCAATATAATATGTGCTGAGGAACAGGTACTTGACTCATTTTTTGGACAACGGATTTGTATATAACCACTGTAATTTCTGTTCTGTTTGCCTTCCCGCCAAGATGGCGTCTTAATCCGTGATAAGGTCTATTATAGCGGAGCTCCGGCGGCCCGAATGGCCGCCAAGCGGAGCACCATACCTATAGAAACCCGTCAACTGCTTTTCTCATGGTAAAAATGGCTAGCGGTATTGCTCGTGGGCGCGTACGCACGACGACGACGACGGAGTCGCCCAATAATTAATAATATCCTAATAATAATCATAACAATCCAACATGGCGGCTATACTCCACCTGGCCCAGCTGACCAGCTACTTTACAGCGTACGTCTTTGATACTGGACATCCAACTTATAGCCAATTGACACCTGTCAAAACAAGGTATCTGCTGACCAGTGTCACGTGACCATATCGCGGGCTCAAGTTAAGACCTCATCGAAGTCAGCTGTTTTTTTGAAGTTGACCGCTGACCAGGTACTTGCTTTCGATTGGATCGCAGGCTCAAGCCAGGTGTGGGACACCCAAACCAAATCGAGGCTTTTAAATTTTTCGCGCCCTTTCTGCGGCTCGTAATTTCGCATTCAGTTGGTTTCTTTATTTTGAGCAAAACAACTTCATGTTCTTCGATCGAAGTTTGTCTTTCGCATAAAAATCAAGAATTTGTTAAAAGATACTCCGGAAGGTGAATTTTCAAGTGATGAAAGGAAGGACGAAAGATTTTACTCAGGAAAACTTGGATCGATTGTGCGGTTGGAAACAGTATAATTCAACGCTTCAAGGGCTTTCACTTCACCGCGGCATCTTGCATCTCACCAAGAAAAGTCACTTAACAGTTCACCGGTATTAATGGGAGGAATGAGTAGCTCAAACTCTGTGGAAGAAGCTCTTTCTTTGGACAAATCGTTTGCTATATTTGCGGATGTTCGTTTTTACTTTACTAAAGCTTACGTATTTTCAAGTGGTAGAAACCTCTACAACACAGCGCAGGACAGTGAGGTAAATTAGATAAATAGAAGCTTAACATTTGGTTTAATCGTTGTTACTTTTGTTCAGGAATGAAACTTGTCTTTTTCTCTCGAATGGATATAAATAACAATCATCTGTACTCGTTTTGGACGCAAAGAAGTAGTTGAATTGTTTGTTTGTTTTGTTACGTTGTTTTCTTTGCAAGCGAACGAGTGTTTTTACTCGGCTTGGCTGACTGTTTTTCGACCTTGGTACCTCAACAGCGTTAAGAAACTTTTGCCTTATCCTAATAACACGTAATCACAATGAGTCCTCGTAAAAATTAAGCATTAAAAGTGGAAACTCAAGCTCGAGTAAAAAAAACAAGACGCTCTATGAGCGTTAACTCGGGATACTTTTTTGTTCCAGAAGCCGGACGCACGCTTTCTGATTCTCGAAACTATCCGGCTAATGGTTTGCTTTTGGGTTCACGTAAGACCTTTTTGTTCACGTTCGAGCAAAGCTCGTTAAACCGTTTTGAGAGTTGCCATCCATATTCGTTGTCAGCTGTTGTTGTTTACTTCTAGATTAAGTGGCACCATCTGGAGTTTTTTTTCTCTCTGCGAAGCTTGAAAACAAACTCGAAAACACAAGGCGAATCGTTTCCGTGTATGTGACATGTTTCTCAGAAGCAATCCAGATGTCGCGCATTGTAAAAAGAACTTGAAATTCAAACTGCTCTATTTTCAAAACAAAGCGTGTTACTTGGCTTAAATGTCATTTACCTGATGAAGGTAAAAAATCTAAATGTTTAATTTTTGTTTCTTTTTTCTGACGCACGTGAAAACCAAAAATTCGCAAACTTGTCTCTAAATATAGAACTGTCACAGCGATTGAGTTGTGGTATAATCCGGATCAAATTACATCAAAATAACTTTGCGATTAGTAATAGTAATTGGACCGAGTGGAGTACAATTCAGGAGTAATCGCGCGAGTAATTTCAAAATCAGCCGAGCGCGAAGCGCGAGGCTGATTTGAAAATACGAGCGCGATTACTCCCTGAATTGTACGACACGAGGTCCAATTACTAATTAATCGTATCTATAACAAATTTCGAGGTCCAATTACTAATTAATCGTATCTATAACAAATTTCGGAATTAAAAATTTCTTTTGGGAAGGTCTTTTGAGCGAAAACGTCTGTAGCACTTTCCATATGTTTTGAAAACTGCAGGAAACGTTTGCAAAGGAAGCCATTAAAGCGCGCGTAATTGACGTGAAAATCACGTGGGTATCCAATTACAGGTGCCCAATTACAAAAAGTTCAAATTGGATGCCTGTAATTGGACACCCACGTGATCGCGCGTCGATTACGTGACAAATAGGCGCGCGGAGAACCAATCACGATCGAGAATTTTGTTATAGATACGATTATCTAAAATATAGAACTGTCACAACGTTCTAATTCGAGTCGATACTCACAGCACGTGCGAGGCTTCCAACCTTGTCTTAAATTCGGCAAACCTTTTCACACGGACAGTCTGTACTGTATTAAAATCCAGCTTCACAACTTTACAAAGATATGTGTAGGAAAATTTGTTCCGCGGTCGAAGTGGATTATTTAACCTTGAGTGTTCACTTGCGGTCACGTATTAAATGGAAGGTATCACATTACGAAAACAAAATCTGCAAAATCTGTAATTTTTCTGTCACAGCATTCGATTTCGACTTGTGATATCGATTAGCCGATAAGCACTACACGTGCGAGGCTTCCGACTTTTTCTTAACACTCGGCAAACCTTTTCACGGGGACAGACTGTGCTGTCTTAAAATATCTAGCTTCACAACTCAAACACGATGAATTTGCATAACTTGTAAACAACCGTCGCGTGATGTTAGCCTTTCGACCTTTGGACTATGTGGTTTGCTTTAACCAATGAACACACCGCCACGTGCCTGCTATTGTGCATTGGCCAATCCAAACACTGGAACGTAATTGTATTGTGCATTTTGCTGCACAAGAAAAAAAAAAAAGAAAAAAGAAAAAAAAAAAGACTGAAATCTGACACATTTTTTAACTCGGTATACTTACAGTATCCCGAGTAAAAAAGCCGATCAAATGCATGTGCATGTGCACGTCTCAAAATCTGACATAAAGTTGTCAAAATGCTGTCAAAAATGTCAAAGACCAGTGCGCTTCCCTCGTCATTTGAAAAACGTTTCAGAGATCTTCGTCGAAAGCGGCCTGTAAACAACAATATTAAGTTTCGCCGTCTATAAACATGCCGTCTTAATTTGTTTGAACCGGTAAGAATCAGCGTTTGGATGTTAAAAACACCGAAATGGGTTGACTGGCTGGGCTGGCTTTGATAATTTTTATAGTGAACGTGTCTGCGAGAGAAATGCTGGTGTGGTTTGGCAAGCGCTTTCTTCGTTAACTTGATGACGCTTTGCCACTGTGAATCATTAATTGAAGAAGGATCTTCGGAAGATATGGGAAGTACCAGTAAAACTATCAAAGCTCTTTAGCGTTTTGTGTCAGCCAAGGAAAGATTTTGTCGGAAATGGCGCTATTATTCAGCTCTGTCGCGTTCCGAGTGATTGCTGCCTCAGCGATTCCCTTTTGACTGCTCTAAACGATCAGGTGTGGACGTCTTTTTTGTCTTTTCTGCGGACATTTATGTCAAAATTGCTAAGCAATTTTTGTTAATTGTCTAATTTCTCCACCTTCTCCAAGAATCTTCGAAGAAATATTATTCGTATTGTGCTTTGTTTTCTTGTCATACTTATGTTTGTTGTTCTGTTGTTTTTGAACCGCGGTCAATTCCTGTTGACTGCTCTTAACGATCAGTTTTTACCCTTTATTGTCTTTTCTACGGGCATTTATGTCAAAATAAATACCGATTTTCCTAGATTAATCAGTACAAGCTATTTTTATTACAAGCTAGTCTTGTTTAATTTCTCCACCTTCTCCTTCTTCGAGCAAAACACTCGCATCGTACTTTGTTCGCTTGTAGTGTATTTTTTTATCCGCTTTGAATTCCATTACTCTTTCATCTGAAAGTAGTTAGGACTCACGAATGTCTGTTTTTTTTTTTTTTGCAAACGTTTCCTATCGAAAACTCTTCGTTTTCCCTGCTGCTGCTGAATTGTTTTGGACACAAATTAAACTGGCCCAAATAAAGCCATGCGAAGTTGCTCGGTGAGAGTGTGCAGCTCCGATTCTAGGCTTGGCCTGGCTAAATATATAGATATGGCCAAATCCGTGAAAGGGGGTTCATATCTGCTAGCAGTTCTGGACTAGGGGGTCCAAATCTGATCCACAAGCAGATCTGGACTAGAGGGTCCAAATCCACTGTGCCACTGGCTCAGATCACCTTTCCATACTATTTTTACAGCATTGGGTCTGTAGCTTGAGTGAGGTCAGATGGGTGATATGACAAGCAGACTATATGTAAATGCCAGTAGAAAAAGAATGCTTTTGGAGCTCCGCTTTTAGGCTTGGCTAAATATATATATTATTGTAGCTCTGCAAGTCAAACACTTTGGCAAGGTTTCAGAAGCCATAAAAAGTTGATCCGCTGTTAACAAACTAAAAATGTCTTTCCCCGCTCTAGTCTCAATTATTTACGGTAGCGGTTTCATCTGGTGTTGTTGAAAAACGGCAAGTTAATGTTTGGCTGAACAGGTAAAAGAAAAACAATTCTCTCTCACCATGAAATTTTTAGAATTCAAATATCATTTATAATTCATATACTGAACGACAATACAAAAGAAATTAATGTTTAATAAGTGTCTTTAGATCTGATTTTCCCGATAAACACAGCTTAATGTTAGGTCCGATTTTCCGGCTTAGAAAAAGTAACCCAAAAGCGAAATATTAGTGCAAGAATGGATGGATATACAAGAGAAGTTTTTGAAGCTGTTAAAAAAGTCGAAGTTCGTGTTTTATCAAGTTTAAAACACACCAGTTCGTTTGTTAGACTACTCGGCTTCGAGTCGAGAAAAGTTAGATTTACCACGCCAACGATTTACCTTCTCTGATTACTCTCAAACGGTACCTACTTTTTGGATAGTCCTTCCATAAGAAGTGAAAATCATCGCTGAAGCAACAAAAAGCATTACGAGACGCGCCATTGTATGGGACCAGTCTTTCCAGTTTTGATCTTCACTCCAACAGAAAATTGACAGAATGATACCAGCGTAAAGACCTCTGTAGTTTTAACGCATCGATGCGATAGCATATCTTGTACCTGTATCTTTTAATTAATCTCTGGTAATCGGCTGCAGCAAACGACAATGGTTGTCTGGCATGATCGTGCTTTTGTTTAATGTTTTTGTAATCTGTGGTAATCGGTGGAAATAGAACAAACTACAATGCTTGTCTGACACGATCTTGCTTTTGTTTAATATCTATACAATCTCTTGTAATCGGCAGTGGCAAACGACAATGCTTGCATGTCTGGCATGATCGTGCTTTTGTTTAATATCTTTACAATCTCTCGTAATCGTTGGAAATAGAATAAACTACAATGCTTGTCTAGCATGAACGTGCTTTTGTTAATATCTTTACAATCTCTGGTAATCAGTGGAAATATGACAAACGACAATGCTTGTGTGCTAGAAAGCTTGTCTGGTACAATCCCGCTTTTCTTTTTCTTTTAATATCTTTGCAATCTATGGTAATCAGTGCATGAAGGACAACCTATGAGGCTTGCCTGTTACGCTCTGCCTTTATTTTTATAATCTCCGGTGTGAATTTTCTTTGACCCTGGAAACTTCTCCAGCAATTGCAAGTGCTCGCAATTTGTTTCATCAGACACTAGTTTAAAAAATGGGAATAGTTTACTTACGTCCAGGGGGCATGCGCACTCTAATATGGAACAGCTAAAATTACCTGTAAGCAACGTGTTTCAGTGGAAATGCCTAGCGTGTTCACTGATCAACCAAAGCCGCGGGGGTGTAGATCAAACCGCCTTTTCCCCGATTTTTGCGGTTCAGCAATTCAAGAAGATCGAACCAAATCGCTCAATGAAAATAGCACAAACGAGAGTGTTTGTTTAGTAAGATCATGTATTGTTTTGTCTCTGAAATCTTTGGTATAAGGGACCGTTCATTTTTTATGAGAGAGGGGGGCTGGTGGGATTTGGGGGGGGGGGGGGGCCACTCGAAAAAAATTGGCTTGAAAGGGGGGGCCAGCCGAAAAAAAATGAAGGAAAGGGGGGGGGGGGTCGGACGAAAAACTTAGATTAAAAATAGGATAAGAGATGTTTACAAATGCAAGAAAAAATGTGCACTTTTATTTATAACAAATATGCTAAAACAGTTCGAGGGTAACAAAAAAAACTTCTCAACAGCTTTTATATTTTATAAGGACAGTGAACATACCATAATAACAGTCTTGAATAGCAACAACTTTCTTTTCATTCATAACAATGTTGTTGTCAAGCTCATATAATTAAAACCAATAATTTGAGTCCTGAATTGGAACTGACCTCGTTGCCAGAGCTTTTCTCTGAGAAATTTAGTGGTAGCGTAGTTTTGTCTGACCCAGAGAGCGTAGCTAGATTTGGAGACAAATTCATTGTTGACTATCTCCAGCATCTAGAGGTCATAGAGTTTAAAAAAAAAAGAAGAGATTGGCGGAAAGGGCAAGGGAAAGTAGGGAGGCAAGAGAAAAGTCCTATGATGATTATCATTGGGCTACTTTGTGCGAAGATGCCGCCAAGCTAAAAAAAGTTCGTGTGCCAGAATTGAACAAATACTTACAACATCATGGGCTATTAAAACAGCATCAGAAGAGCAGCAAGAATGACAAAGTGAAGACAATTATGGGACACTTCCTGCAGATGAATACTCTCAGAATAGGTCAAGCCGAAGTGAGAGGCAGCAATGAATCAAGTCAACTAGACAGCAGTGGTGAAAGCAGTGAGGGAGAAGAAACTGATGATGATTACAAGAGTGATGCTCCTGACTCTGAAGACGACTCAAATGATGTCGTTCTTGCTTTTATCGCCTCAGACGAGGAATATGTAGACGAGCGGCCAGCTACAACACGCTCAGGACGAGCAGTAACAAGAAGAGCTGAAATTGACTTTTCATTCTTTTGAGTGAGAATTTGTTAGAAACAGCTTTCAGCTTTCTTTCACTAAATTACGTGAAATGTAACAAAACGAAATTTTAATGCAGTAACGTTTTTAATACCTTATGTATTTTTTTATTCATGTGGGGGGGGGGGGGGGGGCTTCCAAAAAATTACTCTGATGAGGGGGGGGGGGGGGCATGCGAAATAAATCGGAAATTGGGGGGGGGTCATACAATTTTCAAATTACACTCCTCCAAATCCCACCAGCCCCCCTACCCCATAAAAAATGAACGGTTCCTAAAATCAGGGAAAATATTAATGCACATGTTTCTTTTTGATTTATGAGTTAAAGACAGTAATGGTGAGTATGTGGTTGAGCAAGGTGTAGGAAACGGAAGTAAATAACGGAAAAAAAAAATGAGTTTGATAAAATAACATGATCAAATCTAACTTTTAGAAACCAGGTGACAATTTAGTCTCAAGCTAACCAAATAAGCCAATATTCTTTATGTCTCGTCCGCTTTTATTGACGTTCTTGATGTTGAGAAATGATAACAATCGACTATACTGGTCACGTTCCGTTCAATCTCCAAACCCTAGGGGACTGATCATAGGCTCGATATGAGGCAAAACCAGCTTTACCGTCAATAGGATCGACAAGCAACGAGATCACGTTTACATCAGCCTGGTTGACGGGACTTTGCAAGGGTATTTTTCTGTATCTGGACATAAAAGCTTGGTCGAAATCAAGACTAGGAAAATATTTATACGCAAATTGGTCTTGGAACTCTAGCAAAAAGACGTGAACTTTATTCTTGAAGGGAGAATAACAATAAGAAATAAATAAAATTTTTATTCATAATAAGCATAATCGGTTTATAATGGTTCTTACAATGCTTATTAGAAGTGAAGACTAGTAATAACGTCCCTTCTCGGATGCATGGCTGAGTGTTTGACTGAAAGCTGAAAGCACCCAGTGATAAGATTTGCAATGGATTCCAGATCAATTTTTCACTCCATCATTTCTTTGTTTGCGTTCTTCTTTGCACGCAGCTGCTGGAATTGGATCTTGACAATGTTTTGACAGCACTTCCGCAAGGGTTGGAACGTGCAAGGAATGAATTTTAAAGGAGCTAAGTCACGAGTTGTTTTGCGTTTGGGGTCAAATTAAAGCCAAGTACCATCAGGTACCTTACCTCATAACGAAACTACGCTTCTGGTAGTTTAAACAAAGCTCGAGGAGAGTTTACAACTCACAAAACAGCTGTTGTAGTCGCAGCAAACAGTAGCAGTTTAGTTTCTAATTCATTTATAGCAATCCTCTTCTACTCTATACCTTCCATATTTTTGCAGTCGCTGCTGTATTTCTGTTCGTGAATCCAGTCGGTTCTTGAGTCATTGTTTTATGCTCTGTTACTGTACGATCTTGTCGTTTATCGTGCTTTGAAAGAAATATAATGCTACATGAGTAATCTTGCATTTGATCAAAACTGTATGGGCATTTTGTTCAAGTGCATGATTTAAAAGGGATATGATCATGTATTGCAGGTTGTATGACTACCAGGAACAATGTTATGTCTTTTATGTAAGTGAATTGAATAAGATGAGGTGTTTATGCTTAGTCGACTAAGTGATTGACCACGATTGGTCCTCGTTTCTCCCTTATTTAGTGTTGAGTCGAGTGCGCGGCGAAGTGAGAAACTGAA
Organism: Pachyseris speciosa; assembly: GCA_016490735.1. Taxonomy (NCBI): domain Eukaryota; kingdom Metazoa; phylum Cnidaria; class Anthozoa; order Scleractinia; family Pachyseridae; genus Pachyseris; species Pachyseris speciosa. The sequence goes on from JAEMWC010000021.1 coordinate 2,092,292, forward strand.
GCGCAGTGCTTTTGATACGTACAAAAAAAGGCTGACAGATATTGCATGACTCCCAATCTCTCATCATTTTCACCATTGATTTGCATAAATTGCGATGCAATCGATGTGAAGGCTTTCAAACAACAACAAAAAAGTTCTCCCAACGCGAATAAAAGTACGTTTTGGTGGCTAGCATGATCACTGGTGGATGCTGAACAACTCTCTTCTTTTTCAAGATTTGGCGCCAAAGTATGGAACTATCATCCAAATAGTATGCGTTCCCTACCTAAAAAGTCTTTTAACAAAAAAAAAATACATATACTTTTATTGAAATTACTTAACGATGAAGATGATTATCTTCCTAAAAAAATGATCGTTGCGAAAATATCTGCTGGATTTATGGAACCAAAATAGCACCTTTAAATTTTAGCTCCTGTTATTGTAGATTATCATATTATGTAAATTATCTTATTCAGTCTTGTACTTAGTCAAAAGATCCAGTTGTAATCTGTACTTGAATATTTTTAATTAATTCTTGTAATTTGTGTTATTTTACTTCTGTGTTTTTAACATCCTTTTGACCCACCCCACTCGACCAGCCTTTGCTACCTTCGGGTGGGTACTTTTTATATGTCAAATGTTGCTGTTGTTGCAAATATACTGCTAAAATAAACCGATGTCTGTGATAAATTCTACCAGTGGAGTGGTCATTATATAATAAGGTGAATAGTTCGCGCGTTGTGATTGGTTGTTAGCTATGATCTATTAGAGGACAGATGCACAAATTACGTCATCACGACCCACTTTTTTCCAGAAATGTGAAAATAAACAAGTTTTTTCGCTTGCATTTTGTTTCTTTATTATATAAAAACAAATAGATTCCATGCTGTTGTGCGTCTGTTCAGTAGTAGTATAAATCTACTGGCGTTCTATCACGAATGCCGGCCGCCGTTCTCTGATTGGCTACGCTACTCGCTATCTATTCTGTGATAGATAGTGAGTAGCGGCTGTCAACAAAATGGCGCCCACTTATTCGCGTTTTCGAAGTGTCTGTGAGGAGAATTTTGATAATTTACTTGTTTAGTTTTGAACGACTAGTAGATTGATACTAAAACAATTAGAGTATTCGCTCTCGATTTCTATGCGTAATAGCCGATTCGGGCTGCGCTCTCATCAGCTATCACGCGATAGAAATCTCGAGCTCATAATCTAATTGTTAAATAGACGAAAAACATCAGTGACACACTCGCCTGCGGCTCGTGTGCCACTTCTTTGTTTTTACCACATTTTGACGTCATCTGTGATCTATTACTGAACAGACGCACATCAACATGGAATCTATTTGTTAATTTTAGATTTCGTCGCTTAATACTTCAACTATCACTCTGCAATCCTGACCATTTCAGTAAACGCGTATATCCAGGATATCAAATATCCAGAGTTTCTGCCCGATCAGTAAGTCTTAGTCTGATCCGGTTCATAATGCGTGGTGGCATTTACATTAGAAGCCAGTCAATGTGTGAGAGGTTAGGGGTAAAGGTGGTAAAGGGTATTTTCGTGAACTGTGAATCACCCCTTTTTCCCCGTGAAATGTGAAATGGGTTTTTTTACTCGTGAAACGTGATTTTGGTAATCGCCGAGAGTCGTGATTCTTTATAATAATTATCCGTGATACGAGAATCGGGTGTTTCATTCACCGAGGTATGATTTTGTCTCATGTTTCTTAAGCAAAGATACTGTTTGTCAGCCACTTGATAATTTCGACTCGTAAACCATGCTAGTATGTAGAATTCATCACTATCAGTATTTTTGCAAAGGTTTGTGCAGATCTGATTACTGGAAATTAGAGCTAGAGGGGTGGTAGTAGTGTAACAGAGGACGAAATCAGAGTCAGAGGGGTGGTTATTTCGAAATTTCGGCTTAGGTGAAAGACCATTTGAGGCTCATAATAGCTGCATGACAGCAGCTATTCATCCCATAGTATCACAGTGGTGTGGGACTGTAGATCACGTGACTTATCCTCACTCAAACTCTAACTCTCACATTAACTTTGCCCTGAGGCCAAGAACTTAGCCTAAGTCCTAGATCTTAACCCTGGTCCTGCAATCCAGCTCCAACCACAGTTTTGAGTAGTGCTTGGGTATTGCTTTTATCTGACGGCGTCATAAGCCCTAGTCACGTGACCTTGATTTTCTCCTTAAATTTTGCGAGAGAGGTTATAGCAATAGTGTAAATATATTACGGTACAATTCAGTAGAAACTACATAACGTTACTGAAACGTCATTCTTGGCCTTGGGAGGACGTGTGGAACAGCTTTGCTTGTCAGTCAACATTGCCGAGACAAGCTCGTAAACTGTATCGGAATTTCGCTAGTGAAAAAATTGAGGTCATGTGACCGGTACTTTTTAATACCAAGCACTCAAAGCGATGACTGAGCTTAGATTCAGCATAGGGTTGGAGTGAGGATTTTAGATAAAAGGTGCCGTTTTAGCTTGAGGGTTAACGTTCTGAAGCTTGGGGTAAGGCAAGATGTACGAGTTAGGGTTAGGTTATGGTTGGGGCTAGAATTGGGGCTGGCGTTAGGTTAGAATTGGGATTAGGGTGAGGGTTGAGGTTAGAGCTTGGGTTTGGGGTTAGGTTAGGGTTAGAATTAGAGTTAGCGTTGACGTTAGGGTCGAAATATCCATTGTTCTTGCTTCCATGTTGCGCTTTGCTAGTACAAAAAGCTCTTAAGGTGGCTCAAAATGATTTCGTTAATAATAAAAACGCCAACTCTTTGATGGATCGATACTTCCACAACCTTATGCTTTGTCAAGTGGTACCAATAATACAGATTTTTTAAAACTTTGTAGAAAGATGAATCTTTATATGCAAATTGCAATTCGATGATAAAAACCGGGGGTCACCGGACTCGTTTTTGAGTTATAGGCACATAAAGCCATAAGCGGCTGTTCTGTTGCTATGGTAACCTTATATGTAAAACAAAATTGCTCGTAAATTATTGAGAAATAATTGGGAAATTTTCGATCCATCAAAGCGTTGGTGTTTAAAACCACGAGACCATTTTGAGCCACCTTATGCTTTGTCAACTGGTACCCACGTACCCCCTCAAACTCTCCTTCATTTGCTCAGGATTTCACAAACATGTGCAGAAATGCTAATTTCTATGACTTCTTCCTGTTTGCAGTGTCCACAGATTTAAAACGTGAAACGAGCTACAAAACGTATTTTTTATACAAACAAACGGTAACAAGAAATTCTTAAAGGAGAAGTCCCGTTTCTACTATATTAAATCACGAGCCCAAAAATTAATCAATGATTGCACTTTGTAATGTAGGATTAATATGTTATGTTTTAGCTGAAGTTGTTAACGAAAGTAAGACTAATTGCATGTGTAAGAAAGTTCTCTTTTTTTCTCGTAAAATTTGAAACGGTCAGGCATCCCCCACTCCCCTTTACCTGTGCTTGAGCACCAAATGAACATGTAGACAATTTAGAGGAGATCACAGTTTTAACTGGTCGCTCCCATCACTTTTGGTGACCGCAACTAAAAAAATATATATCTTGTGACGTAAGTATATAGATGTTACAGAGTGAGCTTGCGTCAGACCCGTCGTTGACGAAATACGGCTACAGTTTAATCAAGTCCCCTGTCATCCTGAGCACTATAGCCTAGAAATTACACGCCGAACTTTGTTAAGGCTGGGGTCAGGAAGCCTACTTTCCCTTCTGGGAATATAAAGAAGGTTAGAAAACGCTTTCGGATCACTTAAAGTGCACTTAAACCCAAAAATGTTTTTCGCTAAAATAAATCTTTGCACCTGTTTGAAACAAATTGCTCCTTTTTTATTTTTTTTATTTACCAAATTTGACTTTTCTAGGGTGTTGAAGTTGCAAAATCTAGCCATAGTCTGCACCACGACCGAGTCAGAAGGTGCTTGGGTCTATTCTCGATTTGACGACACAAACTGATTTACATCGCATTAAGTCTTTGTAAACATGCATGGAAAGCAGTTTGTGACATGAAATCGAGAGTAGATCAAAGCACCTTCTGACTTGATAGTAGAACAGACGATGGCCAGATTTTGCAACTTTAACACCCTAGAAAAGTAAAAATAACTACTCAAGATTTTGTAAAAACAAAAAGACGCAATGCGTTTCAAACAGGTGCAAAGATCTATTTTAACGAAAAAAAAAAATTGGGGTTTAGGTGCACTTTAAATAAAGCAGCTCCTCCGCACTCACTAATCATTGGAAAACTAAAACCGACTATCATTAAAATGCGCACCTTCATTTGGCCAAACAACTTTCCATCAGGGAGGGGGGAGGGGTGTTTCAACCACTTTGGCCACTCGTTGCAGATGATACGTTTAATTCATCGAGCTCAACATTTGATCTCTGTCCACTTATGTCCAGGATTTAACACAATTGCGTGCGTGTTTGAGCAAAATCTCAACCTGAACCATATTTCGCTATTTACGATTTTTGTCTCACTCACAGGTACTTGTAACGTAAAAAAGCGGATTTCTGTAATTTTCGCATTTGCATTCAATCCTGGACACATCTCATTTCTACTGGAGACATCTCTAGTAGTTAGTTCTTTTCAACGGAGGCAAGAGAACAATATTTCTAAGATTTGAAGAAACCAAATCAGTTTTAGGCTTTCTTTGCACAACACTTAACTTGCACACATAATTTCCGTGATCCTTCTGAGTTCGCAAGAAAAACGTTGGAACGATTTCTGAGAAATATAATTGGTCGAATCGTCATCTTCTAGCCTTTGATTTGCCAGTATCCAGAAAGAACTCAATGTTGAAAAAATTGAGAACTACTGAACAGCAGCAACTACAGCAAAAGGAAAAAGAACCGACAAGAAAACAGTCATAAAGGCTTGCTCTCAACCAGGTGACTTTATTTCGTTTGTTTAGTTTGCTTACAAGAAAATAGCTGAGTCCAAAACTACAGCGAATTAAACTGCATCATTTTCGAACTAGAAAACTACGTCCTCTGATACTACTCTTCTCTAAAATCCCCTTATTCAAGAAAACAATTGCTTTAATTCGTCACCCATTTGGAAAAAGCTGTCATAATCATCCGACGTGTTTGTCAATCCATTCACACACGCGATTACATCGTGGACTGCACCTCAGAGCACAGGACCAGCCACTGCATTTATAGACACAAGCAGAAGTGCAAACCACTTTACAGACCCGTTTCCGGTCGTTCCGTTTGGCACCTGAAACAAAAATTACCCGTATAAGATACTACTGTACAAAAGCAATGAAACGAGGTTACGGTTTTGATGATGAATAAGACAATAGCTCACGTTTCAGAATCAACTTCTTCCGACTATGCTAACTTCAATTTTGTTTCTTTTTTTTCTATTCAACATTTTAAGAACTGAGCGCCGCCAGGGTCATTAGTGTCATTTGGAAAAGCTAAAATATATCTAGGTGTCGATGAAAACCCCAAGAAGAACTATAGTTTTGTTTCCGAATTGTATAGTTTTGTTACGGATGGAGACTTGCTCTCCCAAATTGAAACACAATAATCAAAGAAGGTAGCATCTGTTATATGCACCAATGCAAACGATGATAAAAACAAGCCGTGGGACGTTTGAGATTGGCAATTACCACCGGAATGAGGTTTTATTGTGAGCTTGTGGACTAATGCACAGACGAAGCTGTCCTTGCATGACACTGTCACTTTTTATTTAGAAATGCGTCCAAATTTAAATCCCAGTTTTGAAAACATCACCATGTTAGTGAAAGAGAGTAAATACTTGGCTGGTAAAGGATTAATCAAAATTACCATTTGCCAATATTTTGGCATTTCGATGTTGCAAAATATCTCAACTAGTAAGAATCCGTGCTAGTAGTAACACCAGAACGTTTTGTGCAAAACCAAGTAAAAAATAAGGATTTGGAGAGCGGTGGAAGTTGGTAAAGGCCTTGGCGAGCTTAATATAGTTTCAAACGTGCAAAATGAAAGTAGAGGGGTGGTAAATTTTTGAAATTACTATGTTAGTGCGAAATATTTTGGGTTCAACAAGGATAACGCCCTGTGGTCAGTTGCCCGAGGGTGTTGCAGTGTGGTGAGAATGTATGTCACGTGACTTGTGGAGGCCCAAATATCATCCCGAGCCCAAACCTAACCTTAAGCCAAGGAACTGACCCAGAGTGCAAAGCAACTGACGTTTATATATGCAATCCCAACCCAACCATATATTTCAGTCAAGGGTTACTATTTCTGTTGCCTGAAGGTGTCAACTACTTGGTCACGTGACATCCATTGTTTCTCTTAACAAGGTGACTCTGTCTGTTATTGCCCATAGTGTAAGTGACCTCGTGGGAAATACCGACCATTAAATGCTAGCTTTGGTAGCCGTTGCAAATTCACAGTAAAAAGATCAATATCGCAAATTTAATGTATTATCTTTGCTCAACAAACAAGTCTCATAGTCGCTCTACTTACGTTTTGCAGGAGTTTGGATCAAAGCAGTGTCTTCTACTTGATCACTCATTTCCTCGACTGAGTCGCTCTGGCTGTCATCTACCTCAGCCACCCGGTAAATTGGCAGATTTGCACATATATCGGCCATCTCCTTGCTCAGACCCGAACGGTCACTAAGTTTGCCGAGAGTCTTCAATTTCAGGATAGTTTGGGGGGTAAGCGTCACAGCGGCATTTCTGTTCATCTAATCACCGAAAGAAAAAAAAAAATACTTGGTTGAGACTGGCAAATTAAGAATGTGGCCCTACAGCTGAAAAATATAGGTCTTAAAGGTCTTGAAACCAGGGACCGCACAGGGGGAGGGGCCGGGGGGGGACAGGCCCCCCCACTTTTTGTGGAAAAATAATAAATTAAGTAAAAGACATGTACAAAATAGTACTTTCACGGGATAATTGTGCTTGGCTAAAAAAACATCCAAATTTATGATTGGTTCCTTGCGATCCTGTCTGATGGAACAAATCAGTTTTAAAACCACTATGTTTACAATTCATACACTTAGTTGTAGTCTTCTGTTGGTGATTAAAATTTTGTTGACAGACCCATGCCGCCGACTCCTGTTTTGTGCCCATTGTGTAAAACAAGCATATCTATAAGCGATTTTTTTTTTCTATAAGAAATCAAGGTAGGTTCCTTGAATATCACTCTGAGTAATGGTTGCTCTTGTATTACATGTCATTTGTCCATTAGTATGTTTTTCAAACATGATAACGATGGTTGAAATTGCGTTACGAAGGATAGAAGCTTCTTGTGCGTTTTCTGTTTCTTCAGTTTCAGAGTGATCGGGTATTGTATTCAGGAGATATAGGATGCTGAAAAGTGCTTCGTTTTGGCTTTCGTATTCGTAGAGCGGTCGGGTCAATTGTCGGGAATTTGTTGAAATTAATTAACAGTCGTGACGTCACTGTTGGCGAGCTGAAAAATTGCGGGAACGTTAATAAGCTACAAGTGAGTCTTGAAATTAGTGTCGTTTTCTTAGCGGAAAGCATTGTGTTTTGTGCCGCAATAAACTGCAGCAACAATTCCAAGTGCAAAGTAAGTACTTTCAAGTTTCCACATGACCCAAAACTACGGAAGGAAAGGCTCATAAGACGACTGAAGAGGGAATCGCTTGTGCAGACCATTTTACATTTCACACGACACAGCTTCAAATAAAATCTCGTGGCAAGGAGTTCGCTAGTTCCAGCTTTCAAGCCACGAAGACTGACTTGAAAGATGATGCCTTGCCAACTTTTTTCAAGAATAAAAACGTGGAATCCGAAACAAAAATTGGTCAGAAAAGAAGCAACACCAACAACGATTCTAGCCCGCCGAATAACGGGACGATTTCAAGCGGCAATTCCTAATCTATTCGTTCAGCGTTTGCAAACCGCAGAAAGTTAAAGTAGGCATTTCCATCTTGTTTGAAATAGCTGGAAGTAGAGTGATCCTTTTGCTCTCTCTGATAATTCGATCTTATATTAAGTTTGCTGGGATGTGAAGAGCTGAGACGTCCGTGCAAACCATTGATATCCTTACCAGTGGCGTACAAATCGAATTTACGTATGTACAGTAGCCGTAAATATATTTGGCCAGAGCCTTTCACCTCGCATCCTTTCGACAAAGTAAGCGCTTGTTTACATTCAAGGAGGATGATCTTAGTGGCTGGATAATAATATCCTAGAAAGCGGAGTAACTGTGTGTCCTCTTCATACGCCAACCTAGACGGGAGTTTGACCTCACGGGAACAAGTTGTCTCAGATTTATAAGCCGAAAGCTGGGCAATTGCTCCAAATTGAAAATTAATTTTGTCGCCTTAGTTTACGATGTATCGGCAAGCAGAACTTCAATTCAACTTGTTCAAAACTGGTAATGCGAGATAAAAGAACATCGCGAGTATTTTCAAAACAAAGCCGTCTTTGCATATCGGACGTGCTTAAAAGCAGGTGCTCTGTGATGTGATACTTAAATTATAGTGCTAACATCGCAAACACCTCCATTGCGAGAAATGTAAACTGAATTTTTTAAAGAAATTAAACAAACCTTCGTCCATCCATCCATTTTTGTGCACTGACATTTTTGGTCAGTTACCGCGAGCGTTCCCGTCGCTAGTGTTTGACAATTTACGCTACTGAATAATCAAGGTGAATCAGCTTTAGTTTTATTCGCCCGCGCGTGTGACAATTTTGCTTGAATCGAATCAGGATGCAACGTTCTTGCGCGTGCTTTGTTTATGGTCATTTCGTAGGTCACAAGTAAATAAACTTGATAAAATGTGTTCCCTCTCCTTTTTTGGCTGTTTATTTATGCACGGCTTCTTGTTCTTGTTTACTACAACTTCGTTGTCGCTCCACATGTATTTCCTTCTGATGTTACTTTCAGTTTATGGTGCGTCTTTTTACCAAGTGTTGCTGAGTTGGGGGTGCGTTTTATAGCCAAGTGCGCCTTATAACCGAAAAACTACGGTACTTTCACGTGGAAAGCTCTCTCTATTTGTTTTTACCAAACAAGATGACAGCTTCTCATGTATCCAATAGGTATATTGCCTTTAGGCAACATATCTGTATGTAGTCACAGAAAAGAGGAAAAACATACTCAATCTATATATACCATACTCTGAAACCTTGGGTGACAAAATTTTCTCAACCTTTTTCCTCATTTGGTTCATAAAATTCTCAGTGGCATGAATTATATACCCTCTGGAGCTATATAATATTCCATTTTACAGTCAAAGGACATAATTTATCATTTAAGTGTTTTTATCCTAAAGGGATGCTTGATTTGTTTCGGCAGCAGTTTTGGTGGTATGATAAATACATGTATCTGTACAAATGGTACAAGTAACCACATCTAGATTGGATGGAGTTTATGGGACAATGAATTATGTTAAATGTACATCATGCAAGTTATTGCAAGTAGTGTAATGATACATAAAGGTATAATAAAAGAATATATACCAAATGGAAAACTTTCAGGGAGGTTGATAATGGCCATGAGATCAGATGTTTAGCATCAGTGTGCGGCCCACCCATTCACAAGCTTGCTCATTTCTAGACCAAGTTATGACTAGGCTCTTTTCCCTTGCCATTTCGATACTGACACAAACCAACTGTAGGTGAACTCCTGACAACAATCCCACATAATTCATGCATTACCCAAAATCAGAAACGTTTTCCAGACACACATACTTATGTTGGTGATGGGCTGACAAAAAATATGACAATGTTTACAAGCATACATATACATACCATTTAGCGGCTCATTATAAATTGGGCCTTCATTCTCTAGATACTGGTTATAAGTTATCTAAATAACAGCTGCATTTGTGCACACAGCAGTAAAATTCTCATTCTCAGTAATACAGGACATGGAAGGTGGTAGCTTATCAGATGACTTTGGGATTCCACGACAGCAGACACTTTCCTGCCCAGTTTGCATGGGCACATAGTTTCCACAAATGCACCTGCATTTTAAGCTCAAGTCAAGATTGTAAAGAAAAGTAAACATTCATTAAAAAAGCATATAAGACTTAATTACTGGCATTTTGTCAATTACACGGATACCCATGTTACAACGACTGTACATGTTATCCAGCCTTTGGGATTTCACAGTGTCCGCATCGGAATGAAATCGGACTCACGAAAACAGCTGCATGGTTATTATGGTATGGCATAACAATAAACAGTGAAAATGTACAAAAAACACAGGGAGCAGATAAAATGCGTGAAATGAAAGCAAACAACATGCAGTTGTAATGCACATGTCATCGGCTTCCCCGTGGGGTCGACCCCCGGGCCAACCAGGGGGATTGTAAAATCAGTCAAGCAAACTTTATGAAAGTAGTATACTATGTTAAAACTTAACCCCTTTTTGGATTTCCCTTGGATTTCCCTTGGATTTCCCGCATACTAATTTGGATTTCTCGCATACTAATTTGGATTTCCCGCATACTAATGAAGTGTCTAGCTAGCTAGGTAAAAATGGGTTCCTCCATACTAATGAGCGTCACTCTAGTACAATAAAAACAATAGACCTGCCCAAACTTGCCCGATCTCTTTTAACCCTGATTGTTTCATGTAGAATCTATTATGTGTTTAAAATAAAAGCGGGTAGTTTAACGAAAGCGCTATCGTTCAAGCAGTCGCTTTGCTAACGAAAATTTATATCCGAGATTATCGTTCGATTTTCCGAAAGTGTTAACCGGTTTCGCCTATAAAAATAAATTCGACTTAGCTAACTTTAACTTTTCCGCTCCGTTAGTCACTAATTATTCAAAACTAGTGATCCAAACTACCCTATATTTGCACACAAACTCTAAAGTAAAAAAACCCTTGGGACATCCTTGAAACCACTGCCATTCAACAACGACAATAGACGGCTTAAAACGTTTGGAACGATCAATATAAACACGCGACTTATATGAATAGACCATTTTACAGTTGTCGGTGAAAGCGAGGCTGGGGGTGACCTTGTTTTGATACAAACCTACCTACTTTTCTTATGTAAATCATGTTGTTCTTATGCTAACTAGTGTTTAATCAGCACAATTTCCATAAGAAAAGAAGGTAGGTTTGTATCAAAACAAGGTCACCCCTAGCCTCGCATTCAATCAAAGGCCAGGATACTGAGCAAAGAACTGTAAAATGGTCTATTACACGTTTCTTGAGTGACAAACATAAACTTTATTGTCTTTTCTCAGCGAATACAGAAACAATACAGAAAGTGATTTGAAATGAATAAAAATACATTTATTGACAACGAAAGCTCCAACAACTACGAAATTCTTAGAAAATTAGGATGCAATCAATCGTCTTCTTGATATTTGGAATACTTGTAAGGTGACTTCCTGTGTAAACGTCGAGATCGTCTTGAAAGTTTCTTCGGTTCATCGTCCATGTAATTTACAAATTTTAATTGTGGGCGTTTACGCTTTCTTGCTGGCGACAGCGTTTCGACTGTGGGAGGGGGTGTCAAGATCGACGGAGGGAGGGAGGGAGGTGCGGGCGTGGAGGTTGCCGTGGTAGATAAGGAATGTGGGGCTGGCTCCTTTGCCGTTTGTTCAGGTGGTGGCGCTTGACCTGGAGTTGGTGGCACTGTTGGTAAATTGTTTACCATAGCCTCGTTAGAAATGTGTTCCCGCCCTTGAGGTTGAGGCAGAATTGTTGCTTCAGGTGTTAAGGAATTGAACTGGTGTTTATATGTTAAAAACTTGTTTTGGAGCTGCATGTACTGCCTCGCTCTTTCGTCGTCTCCAAGGTTTGTACGATACAGAAGGTTATCCATATTATTCTGAATGCGCTGCATCTTCGGAATTACCGGGGAACCATCTGGGTTTGCTGCTTGAGATACTGGAGCAGTTCCTGGGAAATGCTACTCTCTTCGAACCCTTTGTCGAATCTTTCTTCGCCAGGTAATACATTTGTTCGCAATCTGCAACTATCTGGAGTCGTTGGCTTGAGATCAACAAAAAGATACCCAAATGGTCTTCTCACCGCTTCTTCGTACTCTTTTAAAAACAAAGCAGTTTGTCTTGGGTACATTTGTTTGGCTAAAGTCAAAATCTGCAGTTTATCCCGAGGATTCTTGAAAAGGACCAAGTAATGACTGTTTAAGCTGATGCTTCGGTTGCCTTTGCCTTGGTGAAACAGATTTTGTACAATGTAAATAACGCTCAGGTTTCTATGATGGGATCCTTTTGTAAACAGGTTCACGATCCGATTATCACTTCCTGCTTCAATCATTTGGTCGTCGATGACAATCAAGTTGCGTATGTTGACATCCAAATAGGAATCATTGTCTAGAGAAGGCGGAATCCCCTTGACAAATTCGATTGTCGGCATCACCATCAATAACTGGGTGTAAGCGGGTTGCCACTGTGAATAACACCAGATTATTCTCTCCGGTGGCTGATCGATCACGGTTTGAGCTTGCTGCAAGAGTGATTGCACCCAGAACGATTTTCCCGAGCCAGTCATCCCTGCAACCATGCAGGTAAATGGGTGAAGCATTTGAAACCGCCGACACTTTTCTTGAGACATCGGTATAACTGGAGCGAAACCGGAATAACTGTGTTTACTGTTCATGTGTCTTTGCATACTATCTTTTCTGGAAAAAACCTTTTGACAAACAGGACAGGACCAACTCATGTCAACTGAATCGAAGCTTAACATCAACTGACAAAATGTGTCATGTTTCACAATGATATAGGAGGCTTCAGCACAAAAATTCTATTGTTTTCCTCCTCCTGCAGAACCACCACCACCACCACCGCCACAATTCTATTGTTTACCACTACCGCCGCCACCACCACAATTCTATTGTTTACCACTACCGCCACCACCACAATTCTTTTGTTTTCCCTGCTCCTCCTCCCCGTCCTCCTCCTCAATTCTTTTGCTCTATCACTATATTGAAATCAATATAAAGCGAGACACTGGAGAAAGTATGTCATTCGAGTTTGGGAAAGTGTTGCTTACACTTCATTTTCGTCAGAGTAGAAATGAAGAAACTTTACATTCCAAATACCAAGTTGTATGAAGACTATTATCTAAACCAAGCTAAGCAAAAAGGAGGTAATTTACCGGCTTTCCACGGATCCCGATTTCAGCGGGGATATGGCTTGGGTTCCATATTTAAAGGTTTGTTTCGCTGGGCGATGCCTCATTTACAACAAGGTGCTAAGGTACTCGGCAAAAAGGCACTACGAACAGGTGCTCAAGTCGCTCAAGATGTTCTTGATGGAGATCATGTTAACACAGCGCTTGCAAAGCGAAGTAGAGAAGCTATTGGTGATCTAGTATCTCAGGCTGGGAGTGGTCAGAGTTCTACGAAAAGAAAAGTGCAGTTTCGTTGTTTACCTCCAGGGAAGAAACGAAAAACAGTTGTGTTGGATCAAGACCAAGACGACTTTGAACTTTGGTCGTAAATTAAGCTGGGCTCTCTATAAAATACTGGCGCCTACTATCCTTAATTCATTGTTTGACCATGTCTCGAGTAGTAAAGAACAATCGCGGTTTCCTTGAAATCTTAACTTGTTGCCCTGAACATCAGCGTCAGTTTCTCCTGGAAACAGCCACTCCACAACAGATGCACGCATTAGTGCAAATTATTTATAATGTGCTTCGTGGAAATATTCCAGTCTCTGAAGAAGATAAGCGTAAAATGATTCCTTTCAAGGATGCCATTCTTAATCTTGTTGAGCCAAGTATTCCTTACAAGACAAAGAAGCAAACCCTTGCTCAAGAGGGTGGAGGCTTTATTCAAGATTTGTTGATACCAGTTGTAACTAGCTTTGGGCCCCTAATGTTATAAAAAATCGCGAACTACTCTGTAGTGTGTTCAGTTGGTTCTTGTCGTTAGCGAGTGCTGGTCAATATGAAGAGAAAGGTCGATTGGGATAAAGAGGAAGAGAGTGATTATGATGACACTAACACAAGTGAAGAGGAAAGTGATGACGAGGAACCTCGAATTAAAGATGTTTTAGAAGGACTTTCCCAAGCCGTTTCCAGACAACAGGCCTCCGATTTATTACACAGCATGGCGGCTTCCAAGGATATCTTGTTTTGGACACCTCGTGGACAGTTACTTCGAAACCAGCGAATAATACCAGTGAGCAACATCTCATAGCTGGTTGAATATGTGTTATTCCCTTATAACGACGAGGTTGCCAAACCCCGCGCCCTCAAAACATTTATAGACGGGTTGGCAGAGTTAGGAATTAATGAACGGTATATAAAGAATAAGAAAATTTTGGCTGAGCTAATGGAAAAAGAACGAGCCTATTGAGATGAAGAAGGTGAGGCTGGTGATGAAGAAATGGTTTCCGAAAGCAAAATCTGTGGACTTGCGCTCTCTTCAGAACATTCAACGCCTGAATTTCCTTCATGTTCCAGATTTGCAGGGTTTTCGGTTTCTCTGCCATCTTCTACCAAACTGCAGTAGTGAAATGCCCAAGATGCCACTGGCATGATGGTTATAAGACTTGTCCGATTTGCGCATACAAAATTCCTGTTGATCGTAAACACTCGACGGATGGATTTATTTGCTGCGCTCATTGTCACGCAGTGAAACACATTGATTCAGAAACTTTTAAGAAGAGTCATTATCTTCCAAGCGAAGATGAAGACGATTGATTTTTCCTCCACACGAAGTTAAAGAGGATGACTGACGTTTATTCATTTCAAATCACTTTCTGTATTGTTTCTGTTTTCCCTGAGAAAAGGCAATAAAGTTTATGTTTGTCACTCAAGAAACGTGTAATTCATATTAGTCGCGTGTTTATATTGATCGTTCCAAACAACTTAAGCCGTCTACTGTCGTTGTTGAATGGTAGAAGGTTGTCACTTGGGCTATTTTACTTCAGAGTTTGTGTGCAAATATAGGGTAGTTTGGATCACTAGTTTTGAATAATTAGTGACTAACGGAGCGGAAAAGTTAAAGTTAGCTAAGTCGAATTTATTTTTATAGGCGAAACTGTTAACACTTTCGGAAAATCGAACGATAATCTCGGATATAAATTTTCGTTAGCAAAGCGACTGCTTGAACGATAGCGCTTTCGTTAAACTACCCGCTTTTATTTTAAACACATAATAGATTCTACATGAAACAATCAGGGTTAAAAGAGATCGGGCAAGTTTGGGCAGGTCTATTGTTTTTATTGTACTAGAGTGACGCTCATTAGTATGGAGGAACCCATTTTTACCTAGCTAGCTAGACACTTCATTAGTATGCGGGAAATCCAAATTAGTATGCGAGAAATCCAAATTAGTATGCGGGAAATCCAAGGGAAATCCAAGGGAAATCCAAAAAGGGGTTAAGTTTTAACATAGTATACTACTGATGAATTTCCAGGGGGTCGGGGAATCTCTCAAGACAAAGTCCCCTGGGTGAGGTGTCTTTCACCTGAAAACCCCCGTGACATCCTTTTCAAACTTGTGAATTCCCCACCCCCTAACCTTTGATCGTAAAACAATGTCAAGATTTTCCCCTACCCTCGGGCAAAGAATCCCATCCATCTCCTTGTATTCCCCCACATATCTCCCTGGTAGGCCCGGGGGTCGACCCCACGGGGAAGACGATGGCATGTGCATAATTTCAGAGTATGGTGAAAATTAATAAAGAAGAAACGCGGATCAAAACAACAGCAGTGCATGGAAGTATGGCACCACAGTATACCTCGAAAATATAATTAAACGCCACAGAGAACAAAGCAAATGCTTCATGGGCGATTCCAACGTATTTATTGACCATTCTACGGCGACCTTTTACAGTATATTGAGAGTAAATAAACGCTCACCAATCCACTTGACCGATTCAGTCCTTGTTTACATCGTATTCTTTGCAGTCCGGCAAACGAGTCATCGGAGGTTCGAGCATACCGGATTCCGTTGCCATTAATTGGTTCATACTAGTACGGCTCTACGTTAAAAACCACATGTGCGACTTCCTCGGTCTTTTTCGAAGAGAGAACGAAAGCTTAAAACGAAGAACTTTACCACAGATCGCAAAGAATACTTCCAGCATTGATCGAGCTCCTCATCTACTCTCCAATAGTGACGTCACGACGACACGTGCTTGTTTCCATTCCTTCCATGTCAAGCGCGCGGCCATTTCAGAAACGTCTTCGTTTGTTCTTCGGATATTTCCGTACTCCCAGTTGTTTTACTCCCTTAAAAGCTCAGATAGGACAATTTCTACGTGATTTTGTATTCAAGTAGTCCTTTTTAGTGTTCGTTCCTTTTGAAATGACACGAAGAAAAGGCTTCGAAAGTTTGGTTCATTTGACCTTTAAGATCAAATGAAGAATGATCCTCGCAGTTGTGAACGCAATTTATGCAATTGCGAAAAGAAGCCTGAAAAAAATTCAGGACTTCAACGGGGTTTGAACCCGTGACGTCGCGATTACCGGTGCGATGCTCTAACCAACTGAGATATGAAGCCACTGACGTTGGGAGCAGGTCAATTGTGGGTTCATATGTTCCCGTGAAAGAAATGAGTGTGAATGATATATGAAATGAATCATATATGAACTGCGGAAATGAAATCAAATGAAGAATGATCCTCGTAGTTGTGAACGCAATTTATGCAATTGCGAAAAGAAGCCTGAAAAAAATTCAGGACTTCAACGGGGCTTGAACCCGTGACCTCGCGATTCATTTCATATATCAGTCACACTCATTTCTTTCAGCTTCAATGAAAATACTTGTCGCTTGGGAAGCGAAAGAGTCCACACAAAATTTTCTCAGTGGGGATCAAGGACCTATCGTTGTTTGGGAAAGATTACATAAAAAGTGCCAACATTAAGGAATTTAAAGAGAAAAAGGAGCAGTTATAGCGCATCATGTCGGCTCCAAAAATGGCTGTTTGTGAGTATGCGCAGAAAGGTGAGTTTTGAGGAGAGAGAAAACATTAACGATCGAGCCACAAATTCTGATAGATGACATGTTTATAAATCACTTTTAGACTTATAGTTTTGCTTAGAATACCATCATGTAAATGTTTTTAGCTACAATTGTAGTTAGAGATTTGTTAGAGATTTGCCAAGGAAATGTTGAAGTCCTTTTTCTGGGGTTGATGATATGCTCAGTAGAAATCAAGTTTTTAGTAAAAAGTATCAGTTCCTCTGAGTCTAACTAACGTAAATTGATATTTCGTCGTTCTTCTAATCCTTTGTGATTAATTCATTATATTTAAACAGACAATAAACTGATCAGAAGACGAAACAACCTGTATATAGAGAGCTAGATTTAATATCGTCGGGAAGAAGACACAAACTGAACTGAAGATACCAAAAGAACAATAGGTTTAGTTAACAGGGACAAGTGTTATGGCAAAGCTTATCGGGAAAATGCCAGATTCGAAATCTCTTCCAAGGTCGCGTTGTACTCGCCATGTCATGGTCTTAACATGTGAGGAAGCGAAATTATCAGTGGGCAACCTTCCAACGCATGGTTTTAACTGAGTTTGATGAAGTCTATAATTCACAGTGCGAGTGACTGTTAAATGACCGAGGGAATATATTATATTAGGCGCAGAGGCCTAAGTTAAAAAGACGGCCTGTTTGCGAAAGTCAATTCACCTCTTAAGTTCTTTGTTAAGTGGCTCGTTTCAGCTAAATTAAGTACGGCTTGTTTTTTTAGTTGGTGCTACACACATTATTGGCACTGTTTATAAGGAACAACGTTCAGACTACAAGGTTTCCTCAACAAAATTTGGTCTAGAACATAGTTGTAAAAGTGGTTTAAAAAACCGGCCCTAAGTATCAGTTTTCACAAGAATATTAGCATGTATGCCTAATGTAGAAGGCAAACTCACCAGTTTTAGAAGCTGAAGCAAGTCAGTAGGTGAAGGAACATTTCCAATCGAGTCACTTAGAAAGCAAGCATTTTTTTCTGGCATTCGAATCATCGTCAAGTTCTGCAGAAAAATTCAACGATTAAACAAGTTAATGCCAGTTCAAGTTAATTGAGAAAAACTGTTGAAGATAAAGGTATGTTTTGTGCTCGCGATTTAGCAAAGTGCCCCAAGAAACGTTGACAAGGTTTGTATATACATTTACTATATGATTTAATGAATCACTATGTGTCCATTTGGCCACGTTATAACTTCTCCTCAAGATCTCTAACATCATATATTAATATAATGCAGTGTATAAAAGTAACTTAATTGCCTTGTCGAAGTCGTAGACAATATCCCCAGCGTCTTTGCCGGATGCAGCATCTTGCAGATGAAAAGTCTCCGAATTCATCCTGATGTCAACTTTAACCTTCTCCTTGAACTCTCTGCCATCTTTGGACACTGTGATAAAGTAACCCTACAAGAACAGGTTGAGCTTGGTGATTAAGAGTTGTTAGTCAAACAATTTTCTTAAAAGCACATCAAAAAGGGTCGCAATCGGTTATCATCAAATAAACGCTTCTCAAACCAACCCATATTTGGTTTAGCAACAAAATGCCCAAAAAATCGCCTAACTTCTTTCCGGAATTCCTCTAAAAAGCACCCAAAAATTCTTAAACGTTTTCTAAAGTACTTGAGCAAACTTTTATAATTTTCCCAATTTCTGACAAAAGACACGATAAGGATTACACGAGTAAAAGTGTTGACGACAAAAAGAAACATAAAACAACGCGATTTGTTACAAAGCCGCTGGATTCCATCGAGTTTACTCCTTGTACTTCACCGCTAAACGAAAGACGGTTGTGGAACTGTGGGATCGAAAAGTTGAGGGTGAATTTGCTGGTTCATCGTACTGTAGCATGAGCTGTCAAAGCTAGTCAATAGGAAAGTCGCAATAGCTAAACTCCTTTGATCAATTTTAACGCCAAGGTCTGGGCATGTAAGCATTCAAATTGTCTTCACCATATTATATTATTATTGTAAATACTCTTTGTCTTTGGCCATCGTAGCTTAACAAGAAATAACAGGGGCACCCAACGACAAGTTTCAGTAGATATCTGTTCGGTGGAGGGTAATTCGCCTTGCGCTTTCGGCGTCGATTAAAGAGTGCGCTCGGATTTTCGTAACTAAAACATGGCCTAAAAGATTCGAAATTGGGAAATCATAGCCCCTGAGGTTTTCGGAAAGGTCGTATTTGCTGTTTTTGGCAGTCAAAAACGTCAGCTACCATTTTCGGAAGGAAAATAGCTCGCTAGAAAGTTCGTGGAAAGTTCATTTCAGCTTGCATTTTCTCAAAGGAAGATTTCGTTCCCTAACATTTTCGGGCAATTAAAATTTCAGCTAGGGAATCCGAACAGATGAACTTCTTCTAGCTTATAAAAACATCGCTTTAAACAGACTTCAAACACCACAAGGTACTTAAAAATGCCTTTCTACAGCTTTTGGTTGATTTGGCTCGTTGGGTGCCCCTGAAATAACACACAAACTGCGGTGATAAACATGACAATAAAACGCATTGTTAGAAAACAAAAATAAAATTATATCGTTTAACTTGACGTTTCGTATGTTTCGACATACATCTTCAGAAGTAACCGTTAGGAACTAAAGTAACAACTAAATTTGAAATTTAAGATAAGTAACTAATTAACAATAACTTTGACAGAAGCTAAAAATAATTTGCATATAAAAGATGCAAACTAATAGAGATACAGCTTTTCGCTGCTTACATTTTCATTTAAGGTAGGTTTCAATTCTCTAATTAGTAGAGTCTCCTTTATCTTGCAATGAGTGTCTGACCGACCTTTTGCCAATATCTCAAAGTGGTCCCATTTTAAGTTGTGACCAGTTGACGTGACGTGGTCTGCGATAGCAGATGCATGACAGCTACTCGTGATCGCTTTAAAATGTTCAGTTTTTCTGTCAAACAAAACGCAGATTGCATGACAGAATCAATCAGACAGCAGTACGAAAGCTTACCGAAGCGTACAGCAATTTTCAAAATGGCGGCCAAGCAAACCCGAGGGCTCTGAATATTTTCGGGCAAAATTGCCCCTTTTGAGAGCACGGGGCCGCCATCTTGGAACTGAGAATGATATCGAGACTGTGACGTAACATTAGACAAGCTGATCTTTGGCAAAAAGAGGATTTCTGTGAAGATTGAGTCATTTTGATTCAATATCTTGCTGTCAGCTGTAACAACACTTATACAAATGCTAAAGGACGGGTTACCTTTCATGTACTACCTTCGTATGAAAGGATGAGAAGATTGTGGCTCGTAAAAATAAAAATGTGAGTGTAAATTACCGCCTTGAACTGCTTTGACTGTTCCGACCAATTCAAGTTACATCAGAGGACTATATGCGAGATCTTCTGGTAGGTGAGGTTGTTTTCATTCGTGTTTAATGTCTTTATTAAAAATGTGCTTACTATGGAGTTCCTCGCTTTCCTCTTCTATTTTCTTTACTACAGTGAACGGTTTTCTCCATTTTTTGGACACACGAACTCACAGCATTAGCCGTGCATATTTTGTCACGCAAGCATACCGGCATACAATGTCTGTGGCCGTATATTTTGTCGGAAGAGTGAGAAAGTAATTATCTAAATTCACAGCAATAGCCATTTTAATTTCATACGAGGACTATACCGTGAGGTCATAGCCTTCCTCGTTTAGTTGGGTGCGTAATAATAAATTTAATCGTCCCTTGTTTATTACTTTACAGGCACAGCTTCACGGAATGCTAGAAAGGGGAGAGGAAGGAAGCCACTATTTGACAGCTGATTTACTGAGGCTGTCCCTTCCATTTTCAACTCGCAATGCATAAATAATGCCTTTAGTATGTACTCTAGAATTTCCTTCGATTTTCAAAGAGGGGAGACTTAAAGGGAGTTAACGTCCCGTCCGTTTCATTTATTTTTGTATAGATACGCGGGTTCAAGTCAGTGTTTCAAATTATTATCCCGGCAAAGAATCATTTCCCTTCGCATCGCATCTTTAAAGCCTGTCATTATTACCGCCTTCTTCTGGGCATTCATTTTGGATTGCCGAGAAAATATGGGGCGCCGTTTGTAAATTTATTATTTAGACTAAATTCATGCCGTTTTTTCCCTTATTTATAAATAAAGCTATGTCTTACAAAATTATTTATATATCATGAAGTTAAGCAAAGCAGTCGCAAATCTGTTATTTATAAATAATGAAGTTTGCCAGCTGTGCAAATTTATTATTTATAAATAATGAAATTTCAGGCCATGAGCATAATTCTATGATTTATATATAATGCCTTTTGCTGTGCTGCATGAATGTCATTATTTATAAATAATGACTTAAGCGCTTGGCAAATGTCATTATTTATAAATAATGACTTTAGCAGCGCTTGCAAAATTTCATGGTTTATAAATCATGAATTTCGCGGCGCTTGGCAAATTCCATGGTTTATAAATCATGACTTTAGCAGCGCTTGCAAAATTTCATGGTTTATAAATAATGAGTTTAGCGGCGCTTGCAAAATTTCATGGTTTATAAATAATGAGTTTAGTGGCGCCTAGCAAATTCCATGGTTTATAAATCATGACTTTAGCGGCGCTTGCAAAATTTCATGGTTTATAAATAATGAATTTAGCGGCGCTTGGCAAATTCCATGGTTTATAAATCATGACTTTAGCGGCGCTTGCAAAATTTCATGGTTTATAAATAATGAATTTAGCGGCGCTTGGCAAATTCCATGATTTATAAATCATAACTTTAGCGGCGCTTGCAAAATTTCATGGTTTATAAATAATGAATTTAGCGGCGCTTGGCAAATTCCATGGTTTATAAATCATGATTTTAGCGGCGTTTGGCAAATTCCATGGTTTATAAATAATGAATTTAGCGGCGCTTGGCAAATTCCATGATTTATAAATCATGACTTTAGCCGCGGTTGGAAAATTTCATGGTTTATAAATAATGAATTTAGCGGCGCTTGCAAAATTTCATGGTTTATAAATAATGACGTGGCGGTTGGGCGCCAAGTGTAAAAGTACGCCAAGTGTAAAAATACGCCAAGTGTAAAAATATGGCCGCCAAGTGTAAAAATATTATTTACTCAACAGTTTGGTGCAATTTTTGGTATTTCGTACATTGGAAATGTAGTCGTTTGGTCATAAAAGGGAGCTTTCGCAACGACGACGGCCGAAAAAGTCGTTTTCAAAATATAAATTCTCGTTTTTGTAATTCTTTCGCGATTATTTCAATTTGTTTAGCTTGTAAGATGTTAACAGTATAAACCAGGGACTAAATTACTATAAACGGCGTTACGGTAAGAGAAAGAAAGTGACATTTACCGTAACGCACTCACGTTCTCGAGAAAACCCAGGGGCACCCAACGAAACGTTTCGGTAGATATCTGTTCGGTGGAGGGTAATTCGCCTTGGGTTTTCGGCGTCGATTAAAGAGTGCACTCGGATTTTCGTACCTAAAACGTGGCCTAAAAGATTCGCAATCGGGAAATCATA
The DNA here is from genome assembly GCA_016490735.1 of Pachyseris speciosa. NCBI lineage: Eukaryota > Metazoa > Cnidaria > Anthozoa > Scleractinia > Pachyseridae > Pachyseris > Pachyseris speciosa. Next base: position 2,114,649 of record JAEMWC010000021.1, read on the forward strand.
GCCCCTGAGGTTTTCGGAAAGGTCGTAATTGCTGTTTTTGACACTCAAAAACGTCAGCTAACATTTTCGGAAAGCAAATAGTTCCCTAGAAAGTTCGTGGAAAGTTCATTTCAGCTTGCATTTTCTCAAAGGAAGATTTTGTTCCCTAACATTTTCGGACAATTAAAATTTCAGCTAGGGAATCCGAACAGATCAGCTTCTTCTAGCTTATGAAAACATCACTTTAAACAGACTTCAAACACCATAAGGTACTTAAAAATGCCTTTCTACAGCTTTTGGTTGATTTGGCTCGTTGGGTGCCCCTGAAAACCTAAAATTTGGTCATTTCACGTTGTTGTTTTTATTTTGTAGAGGACGGTAAACAAATGTACCAAAACGCACGTGCGGAGCCATTGTTTGTTATTGTTTTGTGGCATTCTCGTTGCCGTTCTCGTTGCTAAAGCTCCCTGTATATAAATTTCCACTGTACAACCTTTGCGTGACTTTGCGATTTCTAAATCGCAGCAACATAACTTTGCCATTTACAAATCGCAAGAAAGATGACTTGGCCCAGCGTAAATTTATGCCATCGATAGCGCGCCAAATGGCAATTTATTCAGTTTAAGGCGGGGAATAGTGAGTCGAGAAACTAATCATTATGGCGTCTCGGGAATCGTTGTCTAACGTTATTACTGAAGCTGTTTCCCGAGCAGTCAATGACGCCCTGAACAGCGCTTTGTCTCGGGTAAGTTCTTCAACCATATTACAATTTAGTCCTCTGAAACAGTCAACGATACTGAATTACTGTTTCTCAAGTTGGATATGCGTTGTTTTTCTAGAGTTCGCATAACACTAGCGTGCAACAAGCAGCCCCTGCCATTACGACCAAACTAAGGGCCTGTTCACATGGAGGTGTGGGACCCTAAGAAGGTGATGTCCCCCACCTACCCGTGGTCAAAAAAAGCTAGCTAGGCTTCACATGCAACCCCGGGGCGCTGGGGTGAGGTTTAAAATGCTATCGTGTGGTCTCTAAGAACGTATATTGACAAAAGAATTCAGAGATAATTGCCCGGATGAGTATCACCCCACACCACGTCCAGCATTCACATGGAGAAAACTCAACCCAGCTGAGCGGGTTACCCGCCCTGGCTGACCGGTGGGGTACCCCACATCACATGTAAACGCGATCGAGAAAGAAAGAGAGATTGTATGGAGAGATTGGTAACCCCACCTAGTGGGGGACCTCACCTTCCTGGGGTCCCCCACCTCCATGTGAACAGGCCCGAAATAAAAAACTTAGGGCAGCCAGACAAACTGCGAGCTCATTAGGGCCTGTTGACATGGCGGTGGGGGACCTCAGGAAGGTGAGGTACCCCATCTAACCGTGGTCAAAAAAAGCTGGCCTTCGCATCCAACCCCGGGGCGCTTGGGTGAGCTTTAAAATGCTATCGCGTGGTCGCTAAGAACGTATATTGACAAAGGAATTCAGAGACAATTGTCAGGATGAACATCACCACCACCCCACCTCCAGCATTCACATGGAGTAAACTCACAAAGCTGTCCTGTTGGCAGTTATTGCTGGAAACATTTTTATTTCTATCTGAATGGCAGGAAAATATTCAGCTAAAGCCGCTGGTTCTGTGTCAGGAGTTAGGAAAATAATTAATGACTTGACGTATTTTTTGTACATGTATTTCGTGTTCTTTTATACCGCGTTTTATGAACACTGCTTTCATAATTGTATTTTATTCTTAAGAACGGTATTCCTTTTATTTTAGCTGTCTTGGAGTCTTTCTTCCCCCCCTCCCCTCTGACAGAAGAAGTTTTATTGAAGTAGTCCCAACTGCTAGAGAACGGAAACGGCCACCCATACGTAGAAGAGTTTACTCCGTCCCCTGCCCCAATTATGTGTGGCATATCGATGGAAATGACAAGTTAATCAGGTGGCGGTTTGTGGTCCACCATGGCATTGATGGCTTCAGCCGACTGATAACCTTTTGTTCCTGTTCCACAAACAACAGAGCGAGTACAGTTTTTCTTCGCTTTCAAGAAGCGGTCCGCAAATATGGGCGGCCCTTTCATGTCCACACTGACCATGGAGGAGAGAACGTAGCTGTTTGGAGGGATATGACTGCCGCTTGGGGAGAAGATACCAAATCAGTTATTGTGGGAAGCTCAGTCCACAATCAGAGGATTGAAAGGCACAACAGGTCGCTGAATGAACAGGAAAGACAGAAAGTTCCTGTTCGTTCAGCGACCTGTTGTGCCTTTCAATCCTCTGATTGTGGACTGAGCTTAATAAAAGGAATACCGTTCTTAAGAATAAAATACAATTATGAAAGCAGTGTTCATAAAACGCGGTATAAAAGTACACGAAATACATGTACAAAAAATACGTCAAGTCATTAATTATTTTGCTAACTCCTGACACAGAACCAGCGGCTTTAGCTGAATATTTTCCTGCCATTCAGATAGAAATAAAAATGTTTCCAGCAATAACTGCCAACAGGACAGCTTTGTGAGTTTACTCCATGTGAATGCTGGAGGTGGGGTGGTGGTGATGTTCATCCTGACAATTGTCTCTGAATTCCTTTGTCAATGTACGTTCTTAGCGACCACACGATAGCATTTTAAACCTCACCCCAGCGCCCCGGGGTTGCATGTGAAGCCTAGCTAGCTTTTTTTGACCACGGGTAGGTGGGGACATCACCTTCTTAGGGTCCCACACCTCCATGTGAACAGGCCCTTAGTTTGGTCGTAATGGCAGGGGCTGCTTGTTGCACGCTAGTGTTATGCGAACTCTAGAAAAACAACGCATATCTAACTTGAGAAACAGTAATTCAGTATCGTTGACTGTTTCAGAGGACTAAATTGTAATATGGTTGAAGAACTTACCCGAGACAAAGCGCTGTTCAGGGCGTCATTGACTGCTCGGGAAACAGCTTCAGTAATAACGTTAGACAACGATTCCCGAGACGCCATAATGATTAGTTTCTCGACTCACTATTCCCCGCCTTAAACTGAATAAATTGCCATTTGGCGCGCTATCGATGGCATAAATTTACGCTGGGCCAAGTCATCTTTCTTGCGATTTGTAAATGGCAAAGTTATGTTGCTGCGATTTAGAAATCGCAAAGTCACGCAAAGGTTGTACAGTGGAAATTTATATATAGGGAGCTTTAGCAACGAGAACGGTAACGGCAACGAGAATGCCACAAAACAATAACAAACAATGGCTCCGCACGTGCGTTTTGGTACATTTGTTTACCGTCCTCTACAAAATAAAAACAACAACGTGAAATGACCAAATTTTAGGTTTTCTCGAGAACGTGAGTGCGTTACGGTAAATGTCACTTTCTTTCTCTTACCGTAACGCCGTTTATAGTAATTTAGTTCCTGGTTTATACTGTTAACATCTTACAAGCTAAACAAATTGAAATAATCGCGAAAGAGTTACAAAAACGAGAATTTATATTTTGAAAACGACTTTTTCGGCCGTCGTCGTTGCGAAAGCTCCCTTTTATGACCAAACGACTACATTTCCAATGTACGAAATACCAAAAATTGCACCAAACTGTTGAGTAAATAATATTTTTACACTTGGCGGCCATATTTTTACACTTGGCGTATTTTTACACTTGGCGTACTTTTACACTTGGCGCCCAACCGCCACGTCATTATTTATAAACCATGAAATTTTGCAAGCGCCGCTAAATTCATTATTTATAAACCATGAAATTTTCCAACCGCGGCTAAAGTCATGATTTATAAATCATGGAATTTGCCAAGCGCCGCTAAATTCATTATTTATAAACCATGGAATTTGCCAAACGCCGCTAAAATCATGATTTATAAAACATGGAATTTGCCAAGCGCCGCTAAATTCATTATTTATAAACCATGAAATTTTGCAAGCGCCGCTAAAGTCATGATTTATAAACCATGGAATTTGCCAAGCGCCGCTAAATTCATTATTTATAAACCATGAAATTTTGCAAGCGCCGCGAAACTCATTATTTATAAACCATGAAATTTTGCAAGCGCTGCTAAAGTCATGATTTATAAACCATGGAATTTGCTAAGCGCCGCTAAATTCATTATTTATAAACCATGAAATTTTGCAAGCGCTGCTAAAGTCATGATTTATAAACCATGGAATTTGCCAAGCGCCGCGAAATTCATGATTTATAAACCATGAAATTTTGCAAGCGCTGCTAAAGTCATTATTTATAAATAATGACATTTGCCAAGCGCTTAAGTCATTATTTATAAATAATGACATTCATGCAGCACAGCAAAAGGCATTATATATAAATCATAGAATTATGCTCATGGCCTGAAATTTCATTATTTATAAATAATAAATTTGCACAACTGGCAAACTTCATTGTTTATAAATAACAGATTTACGACTGCTTTGCCTAACTTCATGATATATAAATAATTTTGTAAGACATAGCTTTATTTATAAATAAGGAAAAAACGGCATGAATTTAGTCTAAATAATAAATTTACAAACGGCGCCCCATAAGAGAACGCAAGAAGAAATCACCGGTCTATTCCCCTTTTCAAGGCTGTTGTACAGTTGTATTTCCAACACGTGAACTGTTGGTAGGCAGCTAATCTCATGCTTCTGAAATAGTAATTTCAGAAAATGATATGATGTAATAATCCCAAAGGAATATTAGCCTCGAGGATTGAAAAGTTTATTCATTTCCATCATAGTTACTTGCATGCATTAAACATGTTAAATGAAATCAACCTTGTTTACACTTTTTCATGTAGAGAAATAAACCTGTGGCACCCGCGGTGGTAGGTGTTGACGTCTATAATTACTCTCTCGTGTAGTCTCGCAATTTACTAATTGCGTATTTGTAAGCAAGACCAGGAATTTTATGTAGCCTGACTACAAGTGTCTGAGTTTCATCGGAGACAAATGACTGGAACCAAAAATCGTTCTAAGAAACGAACATCCGTTGAATAAAACATTCGAATTCCCGCAGCGAAATCCAGACTAGTCAGTTGTGCACGGTAGCCCGCTCTCGGGAGGAAATGTTCACAAAATCAAGCACGCGAAGCATATTTATATCGCCCTTTTGAGAAATCTCTTAAATAAGCAACAACTATTTCTTTTGGTTCAGTTGACACTATGGTAAAATAGGAATATATTTGTGGGCATCGCTTAATTAAGTTGATTATATACATCACGAAATTACTCTGTTGTAAACCCTTTACGGTGCATTCTGTAGGGACCTTCTAGTGGATCACCGCACAGATGATTAAGTCCGACAAGAGCAGTCCTTAAAACATCCTCTAAAAGACAAGTTGAAAGGACTCGTGTTCTGTTATGTATCTGTACAGCGTTCCTGGATAAATGGAGAACAATTATCCCAGTTCTAGTAAAAGTTCGCCTGCATGCATGGCGAGAGCATATTGTGCGATTATAATCCCTAAGCGTTCCGTTATTGGAATAGTCGACTTTTTAAAGTCGGTCTCCCAGAACTGCCATCTCCTGCCAGAAAATGCTTTCGGTTTCTGTAGACAAAACCTGGCAATTGCCGCAGATGCACTAATCGTGATTGGCCAAGGCGCGATCGATGGAATGGTACGCTCAGCTTCGGTTTCTTCTGTTTCTTGTTGACTTTGAGCCATGCTGAAGTCAACTTCTTCTTCTGAGGACCAGCCGTTTTGTGGTTCAAACGTAAATGGGTGTATTGCCACATTTGACGAGATAACTAGTTCAAGAATCGAATCATTCTCACCATCCATATCACTGTTTACATCTTCTCAAGCCAGCTTCTCCTTAGGCTTTTGACATTATGCTTTTGTTTCCCCACTAAAATGCTCCACCTTAATGCTCCAATTTTCCCACTAAAATGCTCGATCTTCCCAAAAAAAGGCACTTAAATGCTCGGATAATGCTCATTATACAAACGGTTTTTTTAAATTAAGTTCAAAGTTTTTAAAATGGTGTTAACTGTTCACACTTACAAATTCGTACGAGTGTTGCAAGTAACAACAACGTACACAAGTTCATAAATACAGCCAAAAATACATAATCCTCAAAATCATCTATGAATTTTGGGTTTGTCTTCATTTTCTCTAAAAAAAATAATTCCTTTTTTATTTTATTGGAAAAAAATTAATTTTTCCGGGAAAATGCCACTAAAATGCTCGAATAATGCTCAATGCTTTTGCCTCACTAAAACGCTCGAAAACATGCTAGCATAATGACTATGTACAAAAGCCTACTTCTCCTTGTCTAATGTGACGTCACAACAAAGATGGCGGCTCACGGGAAGAAAATATCAATTTTTTGTCCCCGATTACCGGCAAAGAAATTGATGACAGGTCAAATCAATGTTATTATTAGTTATTTCACGGTGTGAACTTTCATTTTAGGTGAAATTTTTCTAGAGCCTTGTTTCCTTTTAAACTTTAATTTCATCATACTACTCTCTCTTAATAAAAAAAAATGCACTTCTGATGATCGCCCTGAACAAAACAAAGTCAAGTAACTTACTTTTTGAGAGGGTCCAGCTCGGCAAACAAGAATAACTGGTGCCATCACCAGAAACACGATCATTAGACGAGCCATTGTGATTCAGTGATAACCCGATAAATTGCTTCTCCAAAAGAACCTTGAGAAACTGATACAACCACTAGCAAGAGAGTTTCTCTTATGCTACTCTGTGTTTACAAACGAGAAAAGGTTCGCCCAATTACATTCGTTTTAGCTGAATACACGATTATGTTGAATATTTTACAAAACAAGTTATTTTGTCATGGGACGTCGCAACGGAAATTGAGACCATTTCGTGTTTTTCGTTCAAGCTAAGCTAGTTTGACACGATTTAGCTGACTGCGGAAGTAAATCTTAGGGCCTTACTGTAATGTGACCCTCATCACCAAACCGTGACTTCTCATGGAAAATGGTCTAAGAAAACGAGGAAATAAACAGAAATAAATGGAATAAACACAACTGTAAGGTCTGAATACTAAGTGTTGTTGCGTAGAAAATTTTAGAAAACTAACAAAATGTGGTCATAAATTTTTCTGAAAGATCTCAGCAATCGTTGGTTTCAAAGAAATCATCTATTTCGGATTTAACAATTTTCTTGTCCGTTGTTCACTACACTGGCAGATGTTTTGTAAGAGTCTTTCAGTTTTAGCTGTACTCGGAGTAAAAAAACTGCAGAAAAGAAAAGAACGAAAGAAGAAAGAAGAAAGCACTGAAATCGTGACTCCCTCTTTGACCGTTCAAGGATAACTTGTTGTACACGTTTCCTGGTATAATATTTAGGGCCTATGTTGTGGTATAAGCTGACAAACGAGGAGCGCACCTTGAGCAGTTTAAACTCTTTTAAACGACAAATAAGGAAGAAAAACTTGGCGATGTTGATCGAAAATGAAGGATGCAATAATTGTAATTTATGCACAAGCTGACGATATGTTTATGTTCTTAGGATATGAATAGACTTTTCTCTAGATTTCATTCGCAAATTTTATAGGAATCTTAGTCATTTTTTTAAATCGTAATTTGTATATAGATGTATTTTAGTTTTTAACTTTTGGACTGTGTCACCAATTAGCGAAAGCTAGAACGACTGACTCATGAATAAAGTTACTTACTTACTTAGCATGTCCAAGAAATCTATAGCTTACTGTAATCTTTCCTGATATGTATTGCCGGCTTTTCAAGCAACATGTTTTATATAGATTTATCGAATAAGAACTCCAAGGTATGATCCCTTCTGATTTATCTGTGTATTAAATATATAAATCTTGTCGTGTTTTCTATATAAAATTTAACAGCACATAAATCCAAGCATTTGCAAAATACCTAAATGACCAAAAAGAGCAGCGAGCGACTCGTGTTTATGACTCCAACTTAAAGGGTGCAAATTCCACAGTAAGGGTTGGTATCCTCAATGGTCAGTTTCTTAACTTTGTAATTTGAATGACGTGAGCTTAAAATCAGCAGACTCGTTAAAGCCATTTTTAAAGCAAAGTAATTGTCACGAATGGAGATCACTTGTTCATCAGTCGTTCAACATATTTAGGTGGTCACTATCCATACACAAATTTGAAAGTGAGGACACTTTACACAGTATCATGAACAAGCATTACTTTTATATATGTTAGAGATAATACATTAACGGTCATCTCTTAGCATTTCACCCGCGTAATCAAGTTAGAAACACCTTCCCTTTGTGACAATGAACAGCGACACAGCAGAGTGTTATAGTCAATAAATCAGAAAAAGTAAGTCGCTTTAGTATTTCATCCCCAGCCGAAGCTTAAGAACCGCTTTACAAACAGCTCGTGTATACAATGAAATACAAACAACTCTTAAATTAGTACTGCTCAGTAATGCGGGTTTACCTTTGCGTTTTCATCCACAGACCTTAATAATAAGAGCCCCAGTTCCAGAAATTAAAGAAAGAAAGAAAGAAAGAAAGAAAGAAAGAAAGAAAAAAAAAATGCCATGAGAAAATTATAATTGGCGCTTTTATTTAATGAGATGATCACCCTTTGAGATTTCATCCGCAGTATCAAAAGTTGGAACCATGTTGTATCCCATATATAGCAAAGCACTGCTCAACACGTGTTGTCCACATCATTTTAATCATCTGAGACTCGTACTACGACTTAAAAGCAAAGGGTAAATCGGCTTTATATGCCGTCTCCATCATCAAGCCGATTAATTACACAAAGCACTGGAAGACGTTGGTTAGTTGTAACGATGGCTTGGCTAATCGAGAAAAAACCCTAAGAAATCCACAAAAGATTTGATAAACGACTATTCATTTTGTCACTGTTCTTGCTATTTCAGAAAAATAAAAAACAAACTTGTCTACATTTTCAGGAGAAAGTAAATCAGTTTAACTGAAGGCCTATGGTATGCGAACGGAGAAAAAGTGTTGGATGAGAGATAGTGAGGCCTTCCAAGGGGTGGTCTGGTGTCGCTTTGTCGCTCGTTTACGACTCTGTCTGTCGCTTGTTTCGCTGCGGACAAATGTCGCTGTCGCAAAGAAAACAAAGAGGAATGGAAAGTGAACTGTTGCTGTCGCAAACTGTTGCGCTTTTTCTGCCATTTTCTGTCGGTTCATCGGGGTTTTCGGAGCCATGTCGGGCCCTTGGAAGGCCTCGATAGTGCTATTGTTGAAATAAAAGTTCTTAATAGAAACCCTTCTTCTGTCCGAATTGTACAGGTAGCTACAGCTTGTTTGCCCACTTTTGTGGATGAACGATTCAAAAGAAATAGTAATAAGGGGAATTTGTTCGCGTGAATATTTGACTGGAGTAATATACATTGTTTTGGTTCAGCATTCACACAAATAAAAGAGAAAGTTACACAGGCTTTGATCTAGTTTCTGCATGGCAAGAAAAAATGCAAGTGGCCCCAGTTTCTAAGATTACGGTCTGGAATGTCATGCTAAAGAGATTCTGTGATAGAATCAGCTGCCGGGGTAACTAAATAGATAAACCGCTGAAATTTCCTCTATCCGTAGTGTAATATGTTTTTTCCTTTCAGTCCTTTCAAGATTTTGAACGAGGAAGTTCAGTTTCCTTGAGTTAGCAGATGGGTCGATTTTAATTACTCATGAGAATAGAAAAACTGATCGTATTTCAGCCCATGCAGTCAATCGCTTTCAAAATTATACGCCTTCAGTCACAGTGGTACAGTGACAAATCCAATCACATGTAAGGTTCCGCGGTTAGAGGCATCAGTACTTCAAAAACGGAAAAACTAGGCATTAGTACTTTTACAACATAATAAATAAATCTAGGAATTTCATGCTTTACTGCTATAAAAAGGTCGGAATGCGAAACTATAAATTATAGCGTGACCTTATGTCCCAGTCACGCGGAAACCGGGTTGTTAGCGTCTTTTTTTTTCTCCGCTGACAATACAATTAACCGTTGAAACACGTATATCATGCCTTTTTAGTTTTTAGACGACAGTTTAGCTCCCATTGCACTTGATTTCTCTGGGAATGCACTTTTTTAAAACAGGGAAAAGTTTGAGATCGCATATGGCATGGCCCGCCATGTCCTAGCAAATTATCATATATTATAATTCACGCTCCATGAAAAATGTCAATACTTACTTTTCAAACGATCTCTTCTAAATTTTCCAACAACAGAAATATTATCAATACAGGAATATAATTCGTTACCATGTGTAGTTGACTGTGTTTCAACTGAACTCAAGGAAATGTTAAACTCAACTGAAGACCAGCTTCAAATTTGCATATGGAGAACTCGAAAATTTGCAGACATATGATTTTGTTGACAAAATGATGAATGCGGAAGAAACTTCCCACCAAAAATCTCTACAATCTCTATTAGCGCAAGTTGTGTTCTCGGACCTCACGCTACATAAAATTTAAAGGGATTAAAACAATTAATGTCGAGCAAAAACTGTTAACAGCCCAGCTCTCGATACAGGCATTTCAGGGCACGATGCGGAATTAAATTACAACTAAGCCGGAACAAAGTCTTTTCTGAAAATTTACTTAGTAATAAGTTCCCCTTCTTTCTTTTTCCGGTATTTGATCAAGTAAACAAAGACCTTTCTCGAGATCTACAATTACTTCCTCGTTTGATATCCGGTTGCAAATCACGACTGGCACGATTCATAACACAAACTGCATGTGTTTCTCCTTGAAACAATAACAAAATTGAGGCAATTCATTAGAAGGTTTTGGACGCTAACTTTTTCATCTCCATTGTGTTCGCTGTTGTGTAAAGCGAGAACGACTTATGTGTCCGTAAAACAAAACATATTCCAGTTGACTTGTTTTAAATGAGACAGAATCGAATTTCGAAAGAATTGAAAGAAGCCCAGTGGAAAGTAGGTTCTTTTGAACAGAACATAACAGTGTCGTAAAAAACCCGATCATTACTCAAACGTGCTTGGTACAATAATAAATTGTACATCAGTGCCGAAGCCGAGTTCTGATTTTGCGAGCTCACGCTCTAAAATCTCTTAACTTTTCGTAGAAACCTTGGCCCCAGTTCGTGTTTAAAGAGTGAATTTCTTCACCCACGGCAGGCATTCTCGGGATAAAATGCACTGCAACTACTTCATTTTTAACGCACACTGATCAGTCCCATCACCACTGAATAAATTAAAGTTATCCGCACTTCGAACAAGTGAGGTCTGTCTGGTAATGTACTCACGGTCATTAGACGTTGGACGCAATCTCGTACCCAGAGTCCTCAGGCTCTTTGGCCAGCGGTTAGTCGCCAGGAGAGACTGGAAAATCAGAAAATCTGGGGTAAAAGAATGGAAGCCGTCACGGGCCAGCCAATCAAAAAATTTGATTTTTTTTCCATTATCCCAGAGTCTGTCCTGGCGACTAACCGCTGGCCAAAGAGCCTGAGGGCTCTGGGTACGAGATTGAGTTTAACGATGAAAAAAAGTAAATCATTTTCTTCTAACTTCCGCTTTCAGAACTGGGAATAGTTACTCTTTCAAGAAAAGCGCTTTATTTCCGTTGAAGCCTACAAAAATAATATGTCGTGAATTGCTAAATGAGGGATTGCAATCATATTGTTCAATGTTTAAGTCTTCCCTGGCTCATTTTCGTTTTCTGTCTAAAGTAGAAAATTAATCACCCACTCCATAACACAAAAATTAATTAATCAATAATAAAATAAAAAGAAGAAAAAACGGCATCATTGATCCAACAGTTTTGTTGCAGAGAGTATATTTATTCATACTAAGATCATTTTGTGCTTTATTCATTCTTTGACATTTCATTATTCCAAATAAGTTTCTCACACATCGTAACATCTCACCAGAAACGGCTCAGTTCGACGGCTGAAACTCGACACAGAACGAGTTGCGCCAACACGGTCTACTGGTAGTACGCTTCTGTCTCCCCTTTTCCCTCTACCATTCTTGATGTATGGTCATGTATGGAAGCATGTTTTGAAGCATATAAAGAAATTCTCTGCAACTGAAAACAAAACAAGTGTAAACGCTTATAACTACATGATGTAGCTATAGACTTTGAATCATCAATTGCGCGGCCATTATCGCCTTTAAAATCTCTTTTCATCAGCCTCAGATTTTCTCGTTTGAAATTAAGCAACAGCGGATCGCAATTTTAACCTGCTCTTCATACCTCAACTAACGGGAGAGGATTACTTTGGGGTTTGATGTTGAATGCCTCGTCATTTCGTCTTTTATCTAACTCCGCGATAAGCGGCGACTGTGAGTTGACAGCTTATGTTTTCAAATTAAAATCGTTTGGATTTTCAGTTGTTTGAAATGCTTTTCGTGACAAACACAGCCGCGAGCGAGAAGAACATTTTCTTTGCCGTTCATACACATCGTGTTTTCACCGTATCGGATAGTCGGGTCGCGATAATCCCGATTCTGCCAGTGAACTCTTTGTCCCGTCCCGACTTTCTGATTGATGCTATCCCTTGCAAATAGCCACTGTTTCATTTCATTTCATTTCATTTTATTGTTTTCTCCATTCAGATTATGTTAAGGATTACCACTGTTAGGGTAAGCGAGATTGTCTTCAGGGGCATCTTTTGAGAGATTCATGTTTAATATTATAAACAAGCAGTGGTAATTATTGCCAAAACACTGCAGGTGAAAAATTTTACTTCCGTGCTTTCTCAGAGGAGAGGGATTGGATATGGTGCGTCAGGACTTCCCTTAACCTCAAGTTTTTGATTTAGTGGGTGAATTTTTGGATCCATTTTAAATCTTCAGAGTCGTTTAACCACACCACTTGGCTTACTAATAGCAAATAATTAAAAAAACGGATACAGTATTGTCAACAACTTGGGTCACCTTACCCATCCCGAGAGAAAAGATGTAGTCACGGTTGCGAGGTTACGAACAAAGGCGCCATATTTGAAGATACATGCAAACAAATTAATGCTATTCAAATGATAGTTCGTTACCGTACAGGACTTCTCTGCCAGACCACTGCGGCTTGATCGGAAAGAAAATGTCACGGAACGTATATTCTACGGCCCAGGTGCCTGAAGTTCACGATGAAAGCGTTGCAACTACGTTAAAAGTGATAATGGACGTGCTGAAGGTAATGCGACATGTCGGTTGAATTTTATCTCAAGCGTCGTTCTAAGACTATATTTTGTATTAAACCGCTAACACACTAATTACCAAGGCTTTCAAAGCTTTAATATCCCTAACGTTTTTGGTCATTGTTGGGAGTTTAGCGGTATAAAGGGGCTAATTCCAGTCGCTGTTAAAATGATAAATCGTGATCTTAGATTGGAATTTCGCTTCGCTCTCGCGAGATCAAACGTTCTCGAAACCCCAAAGCGTCTTGTGTACATTCCAATATTGTTTACACTGCTCCAAAACACTGCCGTATTTCAATATCAACTTGCGGTTTTTTTATTATGGCTATTATTTTTATTATTTCTTATTTATAAAAAAAATTCCATTGATCAATTGATAAAAATGATAGCAAAATATCAATTTGGATTAAGCTTATATGTATGCATATAAGTTTAGAACTGAAATATAGGGCTTAAAATAAATCGGTTTTATCAACAACAACAGTCGCAACTAATATTACATATTCAAATACATTTATTCCTGCTGCGTTTGTTTGCACACAAACAGCTGTATATACATGTGTTCCTCGAACTGAAAACAATAATTTCCATTTGAACTTTGAATTCATCCTGAATTTTCGAGGGAACAAATGTTTGAAATATTTTTTATGATGTACACTGTACTATAGAGGGTAATTGTGAAGTTTCTCACTTTTAGAATATAATTTTATGTGATTCACCGATACAATTCTCTAAAGAAGCAAAGACATTTTTGAAACAGGCCAGCGTCACTTAGATATGTATATATGTTAGTTGTAGGTAAACACTATAGTCGGGTAAAAGTTTTTAATCAAAGTTAAATTTCAACGCCCTTTGTCTCCTAGTAGCCCTCGAGTAATTACAATACGAAAAACGTAGGACTAAGAGACAAAGAAGATTGATTTTCAACCTTGGTTAAAAAGTTTCCCTTCAAGTTACATGTGTGGAGGTGAGGGAGACATTAGGCATCACTGCCCAGTCTCACTCCCATTCTGTCACTTTTTCTTGAGCTCTGGTTAATAATAATTATTATGTTAAATAATTTGTTATTGATTATTGATTAATCAAGTGTTGTGTTTGCAATTATTATTACCTGCATTTCCCTCAGTAGTTAAAACATCACAAACTACTAAATTAAAGCCGCGGCTACACGAACGATTTTTTGCTTGCGATGGTGATGCGATTTTTTTAAAATTGTTGCGTCACCAGCGCACAGTGAAAATCACCCGTGTAGCCACCCTCGCACAGGTGATGCGACAGCTCAAAAAATCGCAGAAAAAGAATCGCGAAAAATTAAACTCATTCAATTTCTCGCGATTTTTTTCTTGCGACGTTCAAGGGTGGCTACACTTGCGATTTTCATCGCGCGCTGGTGACGCAACAAAATTGAAAAAATCGCATCACCATCGCAAGTAAAAAATCGCTCGTGCAGCCGCGGCTTAAGAGGCATTATAATTCTTTTTTGTTACAAGTACTTTCTGCATTGTCAGTTGCTTCTCCTGGCATTGTGACTGAATGTAGCTTTGTTTAAACTACACTAGACTGGTCTTAATCCATCCCTTGAAAGGGAGATGTCATCAAGATAAAGGAGTTCTTGTTCTCACCACATGGTTTACTGTGAGTTTGTAGACTACAGTACATAATTATAACATTTTCCTTGTTATGTTCCAGTCACACGAAGGCTCAATAAAGGAACTCCGTCATGTGCTAACATCCCGTGGAAGTGAGTCTGAAAAACTGCAAAAAGTACATGTACCTCCCCTTTCAAATGTAAGTAGAAGTTTTACACTGTAGCTATTAGTTGTTGATCGATACTGTAAATGTAAATGGTAACTGTTATGTGAAATTTAATAATTATGCCAACTGCCGTTTCTGGTCTGCAGTCTCCAATTATGACCCACATTTGTTACTAACAATAATTAATTTTATTTTAATAAATAAAATGAGATACACCTGTAATTGTAGTAGTTGTGGTTGATCTACCCAAACTCCTCATGTCAGTTGCACAAAGAAATTCTTCATAGGTGGTCTCAACAGTCTCAACATTTCGGCTAAGGCTATGTCCAATTTCAGTAAAGAAAATATTTAATAATTCAGCAACGTCTTCTTGACTCTGCGATTTTTGGCTTTGGTATTGTCAGTATTTCATTTATGACAGTTTTATTTGACTTACGAGATGTCAGTCCGTTGACCGTTTTTGTTGATCTTTAGCAGTCAGCTATTAAAAGCAATTTTATAGTAGGCCTTTTTAGCAGACTTGATTTCCTGATTTACTTGATTTGTTTTGTTTTTCGAAATTGGCTCCTTGTGGACGGATCTCTGGTTTTAATAGCTTTCCTCTTAAGCTGGTCTCTGAAGTTCATCCGCTTTTTTAATACGGTTGCCGACTATTAATCCAAGGAGACTTGATGGGCCACATGTGTTTAGTCTTCAATGGGGCATGTCTATCACAAACACTTATAAATAAATCTCTCCTTTTTTCCCACATATTATTGGGGTTGTAAAATTCTTTAACATCCTCCAAGGGTTGTGTGAAAATGTCATTTTGAAAATTAGTGGAGTTAAAGTGTTTAAGTTGCCTATAATTAATTAATTCCTTTTTGAAGGAGTGGGAATTGAAATTGTATAAAAGAAGTTGGGACGTGGGGGTCAAACTGTGTCACCCATCTGAATACAGTACAGTGTCTTTTAAAATGAAAATAGTATAATTTGCCATTTGTTTTATGTACTAGATTCATCCAATGAATGGACATGTTGAGGAACCAATCAGGGACATAGATGACGTTCCAGACAACCAATCAGAAGTGTCGTCGATTGTTTCCAGTCATACAGAGTACCATGAGCTACCGACACGGTCTACAATAATCAACAGCACTGGTGCAAGTGGCAGTGAAGCATTTCCTCTCGCTGACATGAGCCATGACCACCTTAAAACTACAGGTTGGTTTAAAAAGGGCCCACCAAGGAGTTGAAATTTCTCTAAATTTTCTTTACTTTGGTCTGCAGACTGGTTGTTGTGTCAGAAATTTAGAGTTAGATTTGAGCACACATTTTGTGATTTGAAGGCCTGTATTCAGAAAATTTCATTGTAATAAATTTAAAACTGAACTACTGAAATGTGAAAGATTTGTTTATTTTATGAATTAGCCCAAACTAATGAAATCAGCCGTGCATTAGTTCCTTGTTTGTTTCTGTTTCTTGCGGTCTGGGGAAAAGTCAGAAGCTAAATAATTGAATTCCAGCCTTAAGGCCACAAAAGACACAACAACAAATACAACAAATAAACAAATAAATGAATGAATAAATAAATAAATAAATAAGTAAATAAATAAAGTGCAAAAAAAGCAGTGCAACTTTGGGTTCAGTATTTTAAGAAAAGTTGGAGGAAACACGTTACTGTTCATTCAGCCATATCGGTGTTGAAAATTTTGTTCTAGCGTTGATATCTTTTACAATGTCAAATTGATTACAGCAGTATACCTTTTGTCCGTACAGGCACCTTTGACATAAAAGTCGGAAATTATCTGGGGGTCAAGTTATTACAGATGTAATTGTTAAGAATGTCGTAGAGAACCACACGTCTACCAATCGCCCCCTATCTATAATTTTACAGCTCATAATAATACAGCTAATAATAATTTTGATAATTCCCAGCAAAATGTAGCAATAACCATACAGCTCATTTTCAATTTTAGCGTCCAGTACTAATGGCTTCACAAGTACTCCGTCAAAACCGTCTCCTTTTGCCCGCCAACTCTTCCCTGTAAGAACTTCCTCATTTGATACCACACCCAAGCTGGACCTGTCTACAGTGTTAGCAGATGATTTTCAAGGTACATCAGTTTTTGAACAGGTGTAAGAGAATAACTATTCTAGTTCTAACACGCTTAAGTTAAACGTTTATTCAATACTAAATACGATTGCTAAGATACGCGTACGATTAATTGCTACAGAAAGAAAACAAAACGAAATGCGTTATACGTTACAAATACGCAAAGTACAGACAGAAAGAACATAATGATTAACAACATAATGGTACAAAAATTAAGTAAGAGACAAATGTTGTTTGATTCCCAGGACAGAAATGAAATATGCAGAAAACACATTTACCGTTGATTTATCATTTGTCGGCATACAAGACATCCTGTACAAGATGTGGCAACAACAACAGGAGCCTTTACCGCATGGATTATTTCCATAATTTACCCAAGATTATAGATTATTCAGACCCCCCCCACCCCTCCCCACCCCCCTGCCCCCCTCTAGAATTGCTGCTCGTGTGTTCATGAACATGTGATAAAGTGCCAACAGCTATAATGTAGACTGCGATTCTAGGGATTTGTAAACCTAATAGTTTGCGGTCATACATGCTGTAGTTCGATCAGCTGTAATGTAGACCCGGTTCTGGGGTTGGTTTGCGGCCTTAGTACTTAGTTTGCGGTCACCTAGTCACAGCAGGTTCCAATGTGGACTACATTCTGAGGTTACATTGTGGTCTGCAGTCTGTGAATTCCCGCGAACAGTGATCTACTGCAGTCTAATTGCTTTTATTTTTAACTTAATTAACGAAAGGTAAAGTCCAGCCATCATCTAGCCAGCCTTATACCCTACACACACCGTTAATGAAGCCGAGCATGGCCACTGGAGTGCACAAATACAGCCCATCCCCCATTGCTGGGTATTCCGGTAAGTTGTCTTTGGATCGTTCATTTGAGACTGTGCTAGGTACTCCTATTCCAATTTAGGAATAAAAAAAAATCAAGCTCTATTAAGCCCCCCGGGGCTTCTTTAATTTCAGGTCTCATTAACAGGGGGTTGTGGGGGGGGGGGGGGGGGTGGGGGATTTTTAGCGAGGGAGTGGGCTTATTTCAAATTTTAATCACGTTGTTTTTGTCTTGAAATAGTTTTTGTACAAAACTCGAACAACTGCAGTGAAACTATTTCATAAAGAGCAGTAAACAGTATTATGTGTTTGAGTGTATATTTGTTTAAAAACATACCCACTGGACCGCATGAAGTGGATTTCGTAATAGTGAATAGAAGAGACTTAAATTACAAAATCTCGTGTCCTAAAGGGGCGGGGGGGAGGTTATTAGAGATGGGGGACTAATTTCAAAAACCGACTTCCAAACGGGAGACTTATTAGAGAAGGGTGCGGTATGTTTTCAAAAATATTAAACACGCTTTCTGAATAATCTGAAAAAACAGGATATCCTCTTCGCAATGAACCTTATAGAGAAGCGCACAGAATAGTCTGGAATGAGTGTTCGAGCCTGAACGCGCTTTCCTTTTGTAAGGAAAACCCGGTTCCGGTGGTACATCAAATGGAACTCATGGAACAGACTTTTCCTCTGTCCCACTAGTTCCATTCCCCTTGATGAATTTAACGCGCGGTTTGGTGCTGTGTTTGCTCGGGTAAACATGTCGGCCTTCATTAAAAATATCGCCTACTAGATTTTCTAACAGGAGTGAAAATCCGGCTGCCATGTTTGTTATTGTAAATCATAGTACCCAGTCTCTTAACGAGTAACTCAGTGTAAAAGGAACAAGCTCGTCTCGTTCCATTTTGATTGTCTGAGGAAATTTGACCTGTCCCTTTTATCAGAAAATTCTCCCCGGTTTTTTTTTCCTAACTTCCGGTGCCACGTCACTGGCTGGCGGTCCGCGCAGGATTTTGGCGCCAAAACTTGTCTGAAATAACGCATATTCAGCGTATTCCGAGCATTAAACATATTCTGTTAATTCTGTTCATTCTTCCATTGGGGCAGGATAGTGCTATTCCGTTCACTCCAAAAACAGGGTTTAAGTCCCAAAAGAACAAGAATACTGTATGTGCCAAGTATTCCTATTCCTAATACACCATTTTGCTAATGATCAGTTCCTGTTGAATTGTGGGTAGATCCAGTCCTTTGTGGGGGCAAACGGTCAAAATTACAATTGCAATGATCTATTATTATAAATCTACGAGCATTCTATTACGAATGCCGTTCTCTGATTGGCTGTGGAGCTAACAGGAAAACCTACTGGTTTATTTAGCTTCCTAGCTTGCCTATTGTTTTTATTTAGTTTACATTAACATATTTTGTAAATTTTGTAGATTGTAATTAAAAAAAAAAAGTATACATCGATAAAAAGAACTCTCGCAAATAAGCTTTCGACTAAGAACGATGAACCCTATGCCAGTGTTATTTCCTGGCTTCGAATACAGCTTTCACTTGCTATATTAAGAACTGTACATAGATGCGTCAGAGGTTCTAGATATCCATTCAAATCACGCGAGGTCTCAGAAGACTTCACTCTCACTGCAGCTGGTCTACAGCTGTATTCATAATTTCAGACCTAGATTTTCTAAGCTCAATTAAGTGCTTTTTAAAATCAACAGGAATTGTAAATAGGATTTTAATAGTTACCATTGTTTGTCACATATCTAGTTTTTAATTTGCTAACAATACGATATTTATTCAAATTGATTGTAAAAAGGATTTTAATAGTTAGTTTGTTATTATTATATTCATATAAACAATACTCATATAATTATGAATATCATTTTTTAGCATTCTAGTAGATCATATACTGTAAATTTAAGATTGTTTGAGAATTTGTTAATAAAGATTATTATTATTATTAATAAAGATTATTATTATTATTACTACGCTACTCGCTATCTATTCTGTGATAGACAGTGAGTAGCTGCTGTCAACAAAATGGTGGCCGCTTCTCCGCGGTGTCTGCGTGGAGGATTTACAATAGATAATTTACTTTTTTAGTTTTGAACGACTAGTAGATTTATACTAAAACAATTAGATTATTCGCTCTCGATTTCTATTCGTGGTAGCTGATTCGGGCATCGCCCTCAGCAGCTATCACGCAAAAGAAATCTCGAGCTCATAATCTATTTGTTTAATAGTCTCGAAAAACGCGCCCGTAGTATAATCCTCTTTCAAATGCAAATTTGAGTCCTTACCAACGTGCAAAAGATTGGTTTAAAATTGAAATGTAAGGCGAGCCTTTTTGTGAAAGTACACTTTGTTCTAGTGCTCTTTCGTTATGTGTAACTTGCGTCTCCGCCTGATACGTTTGTGCTTTTTCTTACAGTTGGTGCTCTTAACACGAAGATTCAGTTGCTTGAAAGTCAAGGTTGGTTGTATCGATGTAGAAGTTTTTCTCGCCATGTGTATCATGCACTTTTTAGTGACTGGCAGAACCTTTGTCTCGGGCACATACTCTCTGGGCTTCTCTCTCTGGGCTTCTCTCTCTGGGCTTCTCTCTCTGGGCAACTAAAACAGCTACTGACAATAGGTTAAAAAACAAAGAAACAAACGAACTCCGCAAACTGAACGAACAAGCGAACAATTAACAAATAAACAAACAGAGACACGAACAATCAAACAAACGAAAAAACAAAAAACAAAAAAAAAGAAGCAAATAAACAAACAAACAAACAAACAAGAAGGGCTGCAAACAAACACGTGAACAAGGAAATAGGCAAACAAGCATTTAAAGGAACTAGGAAGTAAGTGAACAAGCAGTCAAACTTTTATTGTTTCTTCTTGTAATCCCTCTAGTGTCAGAGTGGGGAGATATTATTGATGAAATGTCAGACCGCATGGCCAACCAGCCCTCGCTTATCAGAAAATTTGCCAAGGAAAGGTATACTAAGACCGATGTTGACGTAAAACCATATTGCTTGTCTTAGACAGTGTAAAATAGGTCGTTTTCTCGGGGCTTTTATCCTTCCGCTGGGCTCTGTCCACTCCTATAAAGGATTAATTTAATTTATTTTTATTTTATGTCATCTCTCGCTGCTAATGTTTGGGCCATGAAACCGAGCTACAGCTGGCAAAAAGGGTTGTTTTTTCATGCAATCAACGAATACTAAGAGAATTCAAAGGGGTAAGATTGTTTTTTTTTTTGCTTTCTTTAATCATCATTGTAAACTTTTCCTTGCGCTTTTAGTACTTCAGATAAAGTCAGTTATCGGCAACATACAGAAGATCTAGAAGTGCTGGAAAGGAAGCTGTCCAAGAGAATTGACGACAAGGTAGCAACTTCAATTTCTATATATCTAATTGCTTATAAGTTTAGACGACTTGTTTCGCGACCACTAGGCAAATCCCAATGGGCTCTGCCTGTTACAAGAGGTGTGTGTTACGCCACAAAATGTAATAATCGCCACAAAATGTAATATTAACGCAAAATGTAATAAAAATCGCCGCAAAATGTAATAACATTGACTCAAAATGTAATAAAAATGTCAACACAAAATGTAATAACTTTTCAACGCAAAATAAAATAACTTTTCTAACGCATATTGTAATAACGCAAAATGTAATAACTCTCGAACGACATCTCGATATCTCGGTCAACGTTATCCTAACGTAGGTGAATTCTATTATTTGGTTCAATTTGTAATTGGTGTACAGGCGGGATTAGTCGGAATCAGGTGGTACATCGGGTTGCAACCCCTTCATACTTTGACAATCTTCAACTCCAAAGATCAAGACATATGTTTCGAATATGCACCGCGTTGTTATTGAAGGGTGTGGTTATTGGAATATATGGGTACAGTCATTTCTCGCCTCATTCCTCGCGAACCGGAAGTTTCAGTTACGCTCAAGACACTGTTGCCTTGTTAAGAGCGTCTACGAACGTATAACAACGGAAGAAATAAATTCTGCTGTTAGCCTGTCTAAATGCCGTTAGTTGTCCGTTATGATGAGGGTGAGAACAGTAGAACTGCACTGTCAGGACCGGGACATGTGTCGGTAAGTCTGCAAAAGCAAGAGTTTGTCTGTACGTTTTGAGTTAACTGTACCCATATATTTCAATCACCACATCATTCAGTAACAACGCGGTGCTTATACAAAACATGATCTCCGGAGTTGAAGATTATGAAAGTATGACGGGGTTACAACCCGATATTCCACCTGATTTCAATCCACAGAGCTTTCAAATTGAAAGCTATTGCACAATTTTTTTTTCGAAACAAAACCTGTACACCAAATTGAAAGAAATATTCAATTCACCTACATGTCACAGTATTACCTATGTTAGGATAACGTTGGCCAAGTCATAATACTGATTTAGAGATATCGTACATGTCGTTCGAGAGTTACTACATTTTGCGTTATTACAATATGTGTTAGAAAAGTTATTACATTGTGCGTTGAAAATATATTACATTTTGTGTTGACACTTTTATTATATTTTGCGTCAATGTTATTACGTTTTGCGTTAATATTACATTTTGTGGCGTACGTAACAGGTGTGGTCCAATTTAATCTGAATCCTTTTTCAATAGAATCACGCTAAGTACATGGCATGCTAGCACAGAGAATGTACGCTCTTCTTTGGGCGCCTCCCTTTTGGAACTCTTCTGGTTATTTTTGTTCTGGTCCTGGAATAAGACAAGACACGGAATAAATTATAATTTTCTAGAAGAACTCATATTCTAAAACGAAATGCCTTTAGCAGAGGCTAGGACCCAAATGGATGCAACGATACAAGATCTTGTGACTGGAAGACGTCTAAGTAGGGATGGATAACCTTTCCCTGCTAGCAGAGGCCTCTTTTCCTTATATTTAGTCTGTGTGGTCGCGGTTTCTTAGCGACCGAACCATCAAGTGATGTTTTTAGCACGTGATTAAATGACAAATAATACATGGAGCAGGCGTTTTAAAACCTCCGTCCACGAACTCGGACGGCGGCTTAATCAAAGACCGTTTCGACCAATGGCAGAGGCCTCTTTTCTCCAGCACGCTGAATGCAAGGAAAAGAGGCCTCTGCTAGCAGGGAAGGATAATCTCTAATGTACTGTATATTTTGTGTCACTTTTAAACGAATTTCGGTGGATTAAGCGCAAATGGCAATTTTCTGTTTAGAATTTGGCTTTTACATGTACTCAGTCGCCGTGGCTGTCGCTCCTGTCGGTATTGCTGTTGTTTTAAAGGTGGCGGTAATAATTCTAACATAGCAGTACTGTGTGCGAACGTCTGGCTTCTTCTCCATCAAAAAATAAATTAAGAGAAAGTTTTAATTTATTTAAACTAAAACGTGTTTGCTTGATTTAAATATGCAGTTTGCAAGCCTTGATCGTAAAATTATTGAGCTCTACGACGATTTGATGAGTCAAGTAACCAACATACCGGCTTCAAAAGGTAAGGTAATTCACTGCTGTGAATTTTACTAGTTTTGAGTACAGCGGGTACCGAGTGCCACCCAGGTATCTCAGTTAAGATCACCGCATTGCTGAATGAAAGGTCGCGTGTTCTAACCCTGGAGCGCACCACTAGCCAGGATCTGACTTTGCGCTCGGCATCTGTCTCAATTCACATTATTGCGTCATTGGGCAACGACGTTAAGCCGTTGGCCTTATCTCCTTCACTTCCACGCGTAAAAACTGAAAGGGGACCTAAAAGAACCCACGCACTGAACGCAAAGAGTAGGATAGCTAGTTTCCGGTGCTGCCTAGACTGCAAGTAATCTCTAATTTCGCGAGCGATGGATTGTGGGGCGAGCGAAAGACACGCGCGAGCGCCAAGTTGCTAATTTTCGGCGCTTCCCTCGCGTCGCGCCTCCTCGCAACTTTGCGCGAGCGCGTCTTTCGCCCGCCCTACAATCCATCGCCGAAATTAGAGACTACTCGCAGTCTGTCTCACTACACCTTTACGACTGTGTGTTTGCTGGGCGATGGTCTGACCGCCTGTCCCTGCAAAAGCCTCAGTTGGACAACACTGATATGGCTTTTGCCCCTATGCACCTGTTAGGAGTGGAGTGGCCTTAGGAGGTACAAAGTGGCCGAAACCGGAACTGCCGTCGTTTTGTTTTGTGTGGGTGTGTTTTAAGCAAATTCAGTGACCTAGTGAATACAACTACCGAGAAAATTGGTGTTCTGTCGCTTTGTATTTTTTGGTGAAATTGCCAACTGGTTCTTGTTCCTTTTTAACAAAGACACTGTAGAGAAAGGGGCAGGAAAACCAGATACTTCAGGGAAGCGTAGCTCCGAAGTGGATCCACTTACAGATCAGGTTAGATCAGTACTAGAGAGCCTAAGCAACGACTTCGGCAACGGCGAGTAGAAAGCCACAAAACGACGTTTCACACTTTGGTACATTTCTTTGTCGTCCTCTTCAAAGCGGCAGCGTGAAATGAACAAATTCAAGGTTTTGTGGAGAATGTGAACGCAAAACGGTAACTATCTCTTTCTGTTCTTTACTTCAACGCCGCTAATACTGATTTAGCTCTGTCATATTTTACAAGATGAACAAGTCTGAAAAGTCGTCAAAGAGTTACTGGCAATAATGAGAAGTAATGTTTGAAAATGTCGTTTTCGTTGCCGTTGCCGTCACGGTTGCTTAAGCTCCGTATTAGTCAGTTATTGTTTTAGGTTCGTCTCTGCACCACACAAGCTCCAGAAGCCAAGAGATAACTTTGATCGTGTGAAAAGCACCTCGAGTGTCTTATCTTTGGAAGCGATGGAGAGCCAGGCGGCATATGAGCTCGATATTCCTATCGCGTGATAGCTGATGCAGGGGCAGATCGAATAATCTAGTAATTGTTTTAGTATAAATATACTAGTCGTTCAAACCTAAACAAGTAAATTACATGTATCTAAATCCTTCTCGCAGACACTTGAAAAACGCGAAGAAGCGGCCGCCATTTTGTTGACAGCGGGTACTCACTATCTATCACAGATTATAGTTCACTAAATTTTCTCCGATTCTTATTGGTTTAAACTGATCACGTGACGCGATAGTGTTCATTCGCGGAGAGACACTATCAGCCCATAGTGGCCGTCCGAGGAAAATACCCGGATGGATAGTAGTCGTCCGTGAAAAATTTTCGCTACTAAACAAGCGTTTTGAAGTGTTTTTGAAGTTTTTGTTTTTGAAGTGGCGCGTTGTTTTTTTGACGGCGTTGTTTTTTTTTTTTTTTTTTTTGTGGCACGTCGTTTTTTGAAGTTTTTGAAGTGGCGCGCGGAAGAAAATTTAGTGTTGAACAATAAAGACAATAGAGTGTTTATGTCTCGGAACTATCGGTCTATTGCCCCTTGGAAATTTGATCTTCTTAAAACTAGCATATTTGCCTTCGAAGCTTCGCTTCTCGGGCAAATATTTGTTTTAAGAACATCAAATTTCCGCGGGGCACCTATCAGCCGATAGTTCCTCGACAGAAACACTCTATTGTTTAAATAGATAGCGAGTAGCGTAGCTAATCAGAGAACGGCATTCGTGATAGAACACTAGTAGATGTATACTAACAGGTGATAGGGTTCCGGGGAAATGCCTGGATGGATAGTACTCGTCTGCTAAAAAGCCTTCCGTTTATTTAAAAGATAGCTTGCATACGTTATGTTTTATCTTTCTGTTAATTATTGGTCTTTGTTTCAGTTTCAACCTTTTGCCTTACACGAGAAATTGATGGCTATAAAGTTTCAGTGCCGGCTATAATAATTAAAATTTCGTAGTCAACAATTAAAACATGAAATGGGACGCACCGAGCAACAGTTGTCCCTCTGAAATTTGTTGTTCTTAAAAGTAGCATAAAACCCTGAGGCACCGCTTCTCTGGCTGATAATTGTTTTGAGAACGTAAAATTTTCGTGAAGTAACTATCAGCCTTCCCCAACTTCCTAAATGTCGCACAGCAACTGCTGAGCGCTCGTTTTTCTACAGGGTGGTAGTATCATGTAACAGCCTCACTGGTCAGACAAGAAACTGTACATCTATTCAATGTTTTAAGAAGAAAGCTAGACTTGAAATCAGTTGCACTTAGTTTTGATAGTCTATAACACTTTGCTTTATACCGTCATATTGTAAAATTTTAAACACTATTACATTTTAATTTCCTATCCTTTTTTTATATTTTTCCTATTTTTTTACATGTAAATTAATTCTGAAAAACCCTGTTGGGAGAATATTTAAAATGTATTGCATTGTACTGTATCAGCTGATAGTCCTTCGACGGAAACACCATATTGTTTCAATAGAAACTAGAATGTATTATCATGGCTTTGGATGGCGAGCATGGAGTCAGATTGTAATCTTAGTGGGTGTCAGAGGACAGAAACATATCCGTGAAAGGACTGGTCTTAAAAAATCTTGGAATGTCAAGGGGCCCCTGAGTTGGTCTGACGCGTTTAATTTTTTTTTTGAATTTTTTTCTTTAAGGTGGATAAGCAAAATGAAAAGCTCCAGCTTCTCTCCAAAGGTAATCTTACACATTGTTCTGTGATTCGACTTTTTATCCATTTACGTTCCATCGATTATTTTTGTGGCTACTAAAATGCAAACTCTGTTTCCAAATAAAGGCTCTACAGTGGTTGAACAAAAGTCTACCGAGTCGCTAAAAAAAGTGAGGACAGGCTTCTACAATTTTTAGCGTCGCAAATACAATCTTGGTTTCGATTCTTGAGGTCGGTTTATGCGTCACTATTTGTTGCCTCGATTTGTTGATCCCACAGGGTTCGTACAGGCCATGGAAAACCTGGAAAGCCATGGAATTTAAGAATTTCATTTTCCAGGCGTGGAAAGTCATGGAATTTTGTGGTCGGTCATGGAAAGTCATGGAAAATTATAATTATAAATGGTAGATTAATCATTTGCAAGTGTCAAAGCAAGGATAAAATAAAATAAAGACGAGTTTCTTTCAAACAGGATAAAAATTTAAAAATTTTCTACCGTGAGAGGTAAACTTAAGGTCAAGGAAAGTCATGGAATTTGAAGAGCTCAAAAGAGTACGAAACATGATCCCATATCGGAGCGCGAAACCAATCTTACTCATATCTCAACCCCGATTTACGACCGATTCATCGGGTTTTTTTTGATTAAGTCGGGCCGTCAAATCGACATTCTGATTCAACGGTATGCAGGACGTTTGTCACATGACCCTACTTTTATGGCCTGAGCTCCTACGAGTCTCCTGTATCCAGGCATTTGTCACATGGATCTGGTCTAACGTCCTAAGCTCCCACGAGTCTCTCGTTAGCTGTAGCTCAGTGGTAGAGCATCCGAACCAGTAATTAAATAAAAATCCGTTATTTACTCTCGGCAGTATTTATAGCACTCAAAGGCTAGTGGAGCCGAGCAAATACATGAAACAAATAATTCAAATGAACATAACAGGAGAATCCCAACTGGCATGAGGCGGACCAGTTGGCTATTTACAAGTATGGCCGAGCTAGAGGGGGATTTTGAACCCGGGGCCACCGCATTGTAAGTCCAGCGCTCTAACCGCTGGGCCACCATGCCTCCCTATTACTTAGCTTCGGGAAGAAGGGGATTTCCTGTGATCAGTTAAACCGAACGTGGAAATCACCTCTGTCCCTCGAGAGATGTTTGTGATGTAAATGCCACATATAGAAACAACAATAAAGAAACGCCCGTTTGAAACTCGTCTCTTTTTTCTTGAAGGGATGTCGGAGCTAGGCGACAAAGTTTCTCATCTTAGACAAGACATGAACTTATGCAGACGTCAAGTGGACAGTAAGCGAGGCGATGACGAGGTATGGCAATAAAATGTGCGATAACACCTGTACCTCTCAGTTTATGGCTACATACACGGCCAAATTGCTGTTGACAAATCATATTGAAAACTGAACATTGACACTGAAAGTATTGGTTTGTACAAACAGCTTTTATTGTATGGTTAGACTGAGGGTGTTTTCTAGAAAGAAAGACTCACCTTGCACGACGTAACATTCTACCACAGGAGAACACTTATCAATACATTGTACCTTTCATTTGAATGGTCACACTTTATGATATAATGATGATCATGACTAGCCATCACAACAGACGCAAATAGCACAGTGAACCAATCAGAATACGAAGCAATTACATGTGGCCGACGCAAGGCGCGGGAAAATTCGCGCGAGCAAGTCACGATTGGTTTTGGTTTGCTTTTGATTGATTGAGAAAGTGGCGCGAGTTTTGCTGACCAATCACAGCGAAGTGATGCAAAAGCAAAACAAACTAGCTTTACTTTCGACACTTATCTGAAAAGTGCTTTTTAAAAATCACACCAAAAGAAATAACAAAGTACTGCTCAATAGCTTTGGCTTTGATGGGCGCACTGCGGAATTTAATCCACTCACCAGAGGTCTAGCTACATGTGATTGGTACAACCATGCTGGTTGTCCTCAACTCTTTGTTAGTTGCGACTATCGCTCATATCATCGTACAGTGAACTGACTCTGAACCTGATATTGGCGGACTGTATTTCGTTATAGTAAAGTCACTGATCTGTGCCTGCCTTTTGTTGGCAGCTTGTGTCACTGGTTGCTGAACAGTTGATTGGTAATGAAGAAATTACAGGGTGGAAAATGGCGCTAAAAGAGATCCATGCAGCTCTTAACAAACAGGTGGAAATGGTTTTAATGGTTTTAAAAATCTTTCAAGCACTGAGGTTCACATTAGTTATCTCAATGATGGCCAATATTATACAAACAAGTTTATCGTAGAATGTGGTCTGCATGTAGGCACTTTCGTTGTAATACGATTTGCCTTAATATACGTGTACTTCTCTCTTCTATGATTTTACGATTCGGAGTTTGCGTAGTTCCACTGGCTATAAGCAATTTGGAAGTTAGTAAACAACTTGTATCAGTATGTGTTCCCAGAATAAATCGTTCGGGTCGAAGAACTCTGTGGCCAATACTAAATTCGACATTTACCCAGTAAATGTCTTAAAATATTTCGTGAAGTTCGGTCATCTGTCGTTCTTCTTGCACAAATTACTTTCTGTCGTTACTGAAGTACACGTGAGTGTTTAACCGAAAAACATTGACAAGCAAGCTTAAAAGATTCTTTATTGCTAGAAACGCAAGCGTACCCTTACCTCTACCGATAAGTTTCCGCTACTGGCCGTGAAATTTGAACGATCAATTTTCCGTTGTACTGTTCATAAACGTTGGGATTGCGGGACATAAGCCACAGTTTGCGCATGCCTCGAGCCGTGAAACTATTCCTTCAAGAAACAATTCTTTGATTGTACCTGACGTCACGGCGGCCATGTTGGTGGAAAGAACAATAGCGAAAAAGTCTTTGGGGAATTTGACTCTATTATGATGGAAACCTTGGCACCAACTTGGCCGTCTTATCAAGTGAATGCAATCAGAGAATAGAAGGATCAGTCTTTGTTTACGTGTTTTGCTTGATTTGCATACATTAGCATAAAAGGCAAAACAAGCTACATACAAATGAATGCTGGAACTTGAAAGCGCTGGTGAAACTTAGTACTCTCCAGCGTTACAGGGTCAATGGTTTATGAGAAATGGTCTTTTAAAGTCTCAAGATTTGAGAAGGAATGTATGAGTTGCCACCCAGCAATACAATACCTTGTAAATGTCACACCTTTGGAAAAAGAATTTCTCCATGAACATTCAAGATATCGAACTAAAATTCAAATTACTCACCAAAAGTGATATGCTCTTTTAGTTCATGGTGTCCATTTGTCCGTAGCTAATGGTTTAATAATAATATAATAATCACTTTATCATGGAGGCGGGAGTGGCCGAGCGGTTAGTGCGCTGGATTTCAATACGGTTGTCCCGGGTTCAAATCCCGCTCTGGCCGCTAGCTGGTGTTGTTCTGGGTAGTCCCTGGTTCGACTCCTCGGTCACCCTTGTAAATATCCAACTGGTTTGCCTCCGGCCAGTTGGGATTCTTATCATGTTGAGTTTATTTGAATTATTTGTTTCTCACATAGTTTGTATTTGTATCATTATCCCTGAAAAGCCCCGACGGGGAGAGGATAATTAAGTAATTAAATTAAATTAAAGTCTCAAATCGATTAATGAGGAAAATTGTAAACAATGCCGTCAACATAGAATAAGATTCTTCTACAGAGTTACAAACAGGACACAAAAAGACGTAGATGATCCTTATAAGGAATTATTACCCATATAATGTTTTAGACTACGACCGAAAGGTTTTCCTTTTCGGCCGGCGACCGGACTACTGCTTTGTTATTGTTAGGGATAGTAAAGCGAGGGAAACACACAAGGGGTCGTGGACATTGCTTTCTGCGAGAATTTCTTCTTCTCGCGCGTCGCGTCTCCTCGCAGGAGGCAATTTTCGCGCGCGCGCTCGTGTTTCGCTCGCTTTACCATCCCGTAGAAAATAAGGGACTATACGCGTGGTGTAATAGTGTTGTCAAGGAATGGTTAGGCCTGGGAGTTCATTTATGAGTACTAACATTGTGTAATGGATCCCATTTTCTTGGTTTAGTCTGAAATAAACACATCTGTACACCACTCTTATGCAACTTTGGATAAACGCACTGAGGCTATGAGCCAGAAAATTCAACTACAAGGAAGGTATTATGATTATAACGGCCTTATGCACATGTCATCGGCTTCCCCGTGGGGTCAACACCCAGGCTAACCATGGGGATTGTAAAATCAGTAAAGCAAAGTTGAGGAATTTTCCCTGGGGATCGGGGAATCTCTCAAGACAAAGTGCCCTGGGTGAGGTGTCTTTCAGTTGAAAATCCCTGTGACATCCTTTTCAAACTTGAGAATTTCCCCACCCCCTAATCTTTGATCGTAAAGCAATGTCAAGATTTTCTCCTACCCTCGGGCAAAGAATCCCATCCATCTCCTTGTATTCCCACACATATCTCCCTGGTAGGCCCGGGGTCGACCCCAAGGGGAAGCCGATGACATGTGCATTTAGCTAAAATAACAAAAACCCTTACTCCGACAAATAAGCTCTTAAGCTGTTTTGTTGTTGTTGTGGCTTGTTTGTTTCTTTTTTTCCAAAGGTTTTCAGGATTGTTGATATCCATATTGGAAACTCACTCAAGTTGAACAGACAAAACACAGTGTACAATTTCAATGTTAAAACAGTGCCGATAGTCGATAGATAATCTGAACTCTATATCTTTTTTTCTGTGTTTTACAGGGCCGTCATTAAGGTTTTCAGTAGTGGGTCAAAAATCGAGCAATTCTTCCTAAAGCTGTTATGTTTTACTCAAATTCAGACTGAGAGTAGCCAGCTGATTTTACTACAGTAGCCAGCTATAAAAGCTGGTTGCCGTCTTCTAATGACAGCCCGGTCTAGTTTTAATGGTTTTGCATTTTCTGTGTGCTATTTCGCCCTTGATTTATTGTGCGCAAGAACGATTTATTAAATTCTCTTAAAAAAACTCATTAACAATTGATGAAGGAAAGACAAAAGAAATTAACTTTGAATGAGTGTCTTTACATCTGATAAAGACACGGCTAAATTTTATATCTGATTTTGTAGGACAAAATAACCCAAAATCTAAGTTTTAGTGTAAGAATGGATATATGTACAGTAAAGTTTTTAAGCCGTTCAACAAATTCGCAATTCGTGTTTTATCAAGTCCTAAAACACTCGGCTGCGCCTCGTGTTTTAAACTTGATAAAACACTCCTGTTCATTTATTAAACATTACATATTCTCCCTCATATTTTTCACTAATAGGTGGTTTGCACGTTACGTCATGGCCGCCATGCTGGTGGACGTAAACAATACATCTCTCATTAGCTCCTTTTGTTCGTCCACCAGCATTTGTTCGTTTCACCATTGTTATCTGTGTCTCTAGAGATTGGCTGCAAACCACCCATATGGTTCCATAAAACGCTGCAATAGAGTGTTTGACAAAATGCCGTCTTCAAAAGTGCCGTTGTAGCAAACTCGATATCTTTAGTTAAAATGGCTATGTTATACGTAATTTATGTCAAAATTCTATTTAAGTCATTGCCATTATCGTTATCCTTATTGTAGTTGTTCTTGTTATTGTTATTTCAGGTGGCGTTGGAGTGGTGTATCTAATTTGTACCCCAAGGCGCATTCCTGTGTAACAGCAGATCAACAAACAGACGACATCAGCTTCAATTCGCAGATACACAACACTGAATCTCGGAGCTTGGTTTGGGAGAAAGGAAAACCTTATGTTGTGGTTACAGCTGGAGGGTGCTATTGGTGAGGGGTTACGATTTAAGCATTGATGTTTTCATCTTAGAACATAGATAAACTACCGCTATTAGAGAGCTTAAGCAACGACGACGGCAACGGCAACGAAAACGTCATTTGAAAATCTAACTTCTTGTTGTCGTAACTCTTTCGCGATTATTCCAACTTCTTTAACTTGTAAAATGTGGGTGAACTATCCTGGAGCTAAATTAGCAAAAACGGCGTTGAAGTCGGGAGAAAGAAAGAAGATTTCACCGTCATACGCTCACGTTCTCCACAAAACCTAAAATTTGGTCACTTCACGTTGTTGTTTTGCTTAGGACGGCAAAGAAATGTACCAAAATGTAAAACGCACGTGCAGAGCTATTGTTTTTCCTAATTAAGCCTTTTGTTTTGTGACGTTCTCGTTGCCGTCGCCGTCGTCGTTGCTTAAGCTCTCTATTAATTCCCCCGGGAGGGGGATGAGGACTTTTTATTCGGGCGGGGCGGGGTTAGTAGAGAGAGGGGGCTGTTTTCATTTGGCGTAACCCAGTACCCGCGTTAAAGAAAGAGGGTTATCGATTCCGCATAAGGAACGAGAAGTCGAAGCTTATGAAGCTGGAGTCATGCATTATGCAGCTGAAGGTCATGAACAAATTAGTGTCTTACGAGTAATGATCTCGATATTTACTCAGGAAGCTCCACTCACCGAAGTGGTTTTCAGGGAGGTCCTGCATCCGGATCGAATTGGAATTTGGTAATGTTAATTTTTGAGGAGAGGGGAAAACCGGAGTGAATAAACAATATTTTGATCAGTGCACATGAAGTGTCTGTTACATTCGTGTTTAATTAATAAAGCTGTCGGCTATTGCAGTTCGGTTATAAAGAAAACAGGTCATGAGGGAGGGGGGGTATGGAGAGTGTTCGCTCACGTGACCAGCAGCCATGTTGGTTTACTGTTCAGTTCTCAAATGAATCTTTTCTTCTCCTCTAACAAGGCCACCGTTTCTTTGTTTTCTACTCAACATGGCCGCCGTGACGTCAATTGAACACAATCTATTAGCTTCCCCGCCGTAATCTGCATTTACATTTAAGCAAGACACGACATGTATATGCGCTTGATATGACGTTCTTTTTCTTCCGTGTATTCAGGGTATCAATCGGTGCATTCTCAAAAAAGACCTCAACACCACCTTCACTGCAAGTCACGATAGACGAGGAGCCAGTTCCTCTGGTATGATATTTGTATGCTTTTATTCATTAATTTAAGTTTGAGTATAGCTAGCTGAGTCTGTTTCTACTTCCTTGGCTTCAGGTGGGAGTTATAAACAATTCTAAGTATACGACCGGACAATGTGATCAGATACCTTAGCGTAGGACTGTATCGCTTTAACTACTGGGCTCAGTTGTTCAAAAGCCGATTAGCTTAATCCAGGATAAACGTAAACTTTGATTTCAGTTTTTAACTTTTGGCTGAAAGTTTCTTTTGCTCCTTTTTGTTTTTCAGGATTGATATCCTCGAATCTAACATTTGCAGGATATCAGCACTGAACAACGTTTGTGGATAGAGAAATAAACTCCTTGGTTAATTTTTAATCTTGAATTAGGGTTAATCGGCTTTTGAACAACCAGGCCCTGGTTGTTAGTTAGTATATTTTCTCTCTCTTTTTTTTTCTTTTTTGTTGTTTCTGAAGTTCACATTTAACCCCGGACACTATTCTATAATTCCTCAGTTTTTAGTGCGGTAAATTGTACATTAACAGAGAATCAGAAGGGTTTGTGAAATAATGGCATTTTAGCTGTAGAAGTTCTAATTAGATTTTAATACTTAATTGGGTGGGCGATATTAGATTTTTATGTTGCTGTACTGGTTTATGTATTTATTTATTTATTTATTTTGAATTTTGAATTTTACTTTAGTGTCCTTGCTTAGTGGTTGAATACTGCTATTCTTATTGACACTTAAATAAAGTTATTATTATTAGGTATTATTATGTATTAACTGGTCTATTTATTGTTTGCAGTTTAACAGTTCCGGTAAGTCTCCGAGTCATCACAGAATTAGCGTCATCTCATCTGCTCCTAAATACCAGCCTCCCGCGGGCAGATTAAAAGGCGAAGGAGTCACACCTTGGAGACCTGGTAACGAAACTGTTTCATGCGACTTGTAGTGTTCGTGATTGTCCAATTATGAACATCTATCTTGCAGAAAATAATATTCAACAGTTAAATATTTTACACACATAGGTGAGATTTTAGGCCCCTCGTTTGCATGGCATGAAAGGCCTTTGTCTACATAACAGGAAGGGCCTGACTTGATTGGTTTTCCACTTTGAGATTCCATTCCATTGAAAGCTCGAGTCTTGTAAAAGCGTAACAAACAGTTTTATGCGCACCAGTTTACGATTTCAACCCAGGCTCAAAAAGTTTCACTCATTGGCAAATCACACAGTGTGGTAAACGACACTGGCAAGAAATGCTTATAATCGATTTCGTTCACAGACCCAAAAATAAAAAAGGACAGTTGACCATAAGAAACAGCACCATAGGAATTTGCTACTTCAGACGTCGAGGGCTCGAGTTGCAGCGTGATAGTGGCCGGACTATGATTAACACAGTCTGACATAAGTCCCTTAAATTTGGGAGGTATTTCACTTGGAATCTCGTACGTGGCGAGTTATACGCCGGTATGACTTGGTGATTTTCATACCCCGTTTACACGAAGAAACGGAGATAATACCGTGTTTACATGATGGTGCAGTTCATGTCTCCTTGACCAGCGCGGTCAGGAAACGAGCGACTCTTGAAAGGACTGATCCACGTAAGAGTTCTGTTTTGCTTCATTTTTTTAGAATTATTCGAAGAAAAACAATCAGAACCGTAAACTTAATGGATCTTTAGAGAGTCGCTCGTTTCGTCAAGGGTGCGCAGTGAAGAAAGATTCGAGATACGAGATTAACGAGGCTGGCCAAGGGGCTGATTT
Source organism: Pachyseris speciosa (assembly GCA_016490735.1). Taxonomy (NCBI): domain Eukaryota; kingdom Metazoa; phylum Cnidaria; class Anthozoa; order Scleractinia; family Pachyseridae; genus Pachyseris; species Pachyseris speciosa. The sequence continues at coordinate 2,149,627 of JAEMWC010000021.1, forward strand.
CACTTCAAAATGAGCCGTTGTTCATCCTTTGCATGATACTAGTACGAGTTTTCGTACCGGAACGAAAATCTCGATCCAGTACAGCGAACGGAGTGAACTCATTCCGATATGATGCGTACTGGTATGAAATTTTATGCTGGTGTCACGTAAACGATTACAGTCACAAGAAGGAACCGTGATGATCTTGTACCGGATTAATAATCATATCGGTATCATATAAATTCCCCACTTACACTTTCCTTTATATTTCAGGTTCAAGTCTTATCGGCGCAGTAACAATACCCGCACACAGTAGAATAAGTGTTAGTCCAACAAGCACTGCTCCGGGGACTCGAATGAGTGTGGAAGGATATCTTGAACTTTTAAAGATGTACTGAATCTCTTGACTAGAAAACTGTAGGATTGTTAGTTGGGATCCGGGGGCGCACGTACAGTAATGACATTGCAATGTTTTTTTTTTCTGTTGTGCGTTTGCGGAGTCGTTCTCGGCCGGATTCCACTGAGTTTGTGCATGGCCCACGCGCGCGAGAAACGCTTCCGGTACATCACGTGCACCGTACCTTTCAAGCGGCTCATAAAGGAGAAATGGACTGGACACAGCCGACCTGCGTGTCACGCACTTGAGACAACTAGAGCGCGAATCAGAGCCGCGCGTGAGAGAGGGTGGAAACGCGCAAGCGGAGAGAAAGCTCCCACTCTTAAAGGAGCTATGTCGCGGGTATTTTTCTGTGTTTGGACAAAAAGTTCGGTTGAATCAAGACTAAGAACATTTTTATACACGAACTGGTCGTAGAACTCCAACGCAAAGGCATAAAGTTGATTCTTGAAAGGAGACTAAGAATAATCGGTTTATAATGTCTCTCACCAAACAGGAAGGCTGAAACTTGATAAACAGCAGCCCGCTTATTTTCTAGTTGGAAGCCGTTTTCATCCTGACCATCAGTGGCGCAGGGCACCTGTTTATTGTTTTACTGCACTAGTAGAGCAGTTTTGAACAAAACGGGAGCGTCATTTTGGATTTCATTCTGCACAAACATCTCTCGTGGCTTGTTAAAAATCAATGCTAAAAATTCGTGACATATCCCCATTAATCTCACGCCCCAATTTTTCTCCAGTGCCTGTTACACAGACTAGCTATGTAGAGCAAATCATAACCTGAATTTTCATCTCATTTGCAGTTGGTAGCTTAAACGTTTCACTAGCTGCCGCGTTCGCGTACTAAGGTTGAAGGCCGGCGAGGGATTTAAACCTGGGAGGTGTATATACTGTACTGGATTCTAAAAAGGTTATAGTATTTTAGATGATTGCCTTGGTATGAGAGTAATTTTCTCGCAATTTAGTTTGTAGATAGCTGCATGTCTTAATTTCATGTCTTTACTTGTATTAATGTCAAACATTCTTTTAATTGAACGAGACCAAGCTAAACACTCTTATTTTCCAATCCGCAACAGAGTCGAAACTTGTTATTTGGTTTTGTTTTAATGCGTCAGTCAGGCCTTTCTCCCAAACCCTGCGGCATAACCCTGGCATGGAGTATCGTGCCGAGAGATAAGAGCTTGGTCTTTGGTATGGAGGCGGGAGAGGAATTTGAACCGGATTTCAGAGGCCCGGCGGAATTGGCCATGTTCTAAACGAGTAAGGGTCTGGGAACGAATTCAAACTTCATTGAAAATCAATGGCATAGAACTAAATAGATTCTCATATGGAAGGGTATCTCAAAATAAGTACTTTCAGCAGCAGTTGACATGCATTTAGATCTTTAAAAAATCCAATACAAATGTCTCCATTTCGGAAAGTTTGTCCCTCCAAACCATACAACCAAAGTCTCTAATTTTCATAATTTTCAAAAGCTTTTGTTTCAGTTCCAATTCAACTGAACAGCGTCAAAGTTGGCAAGGTGACCATTTTTGAGATGCTCTTTCATGCAGTGTCAACAATTTTTTCACAATCAATAAATTTTAAAACTCATTCCCAGGCCCTCACTCGTTTAGAACATGGCCAATTGGAGGAAGCCAAACTTTAAAAGTTGAAATGGCTGGGGGATTGGGTACTAATTGAAATAAAAATGCTCAGTAATCATCAAGAAGTTGCTCTAATCAGGGCTTGAAGTATGGTACCAAAGTGGGGTAAATTCTGAAATAATGAGCCGGCAAAGTACTCAGCGGTTACCACATTAGTGACGTCACGTGGTTGACAGCAACAAGTGTCACCGTGGAATTTGCTGTAAAATCACCTGTTTCAGCTGTTTAGAGACCTTTAAGTCTAGCAACATTGGAAAATGCATAGCTCGAAAGATTTGGATTCTAATGGAAGCTTCAGGAGTGTTTCTGGGGCAACGGAGAGCAAAAGTGAAGATGATTTCGGTGCAGATGGCGGACTCGTGGAGCCATACCAGTTCGAGCCTGTTGCCCCTGAAGGCTACGAAGAGCCAGAGGAAGAAGACTACAAAGATGGCTTAACTCCGGCCATATGAAAGGCTAGATCTGAAAATCAGATCACTATCAATATATTCTCAGTTCTCGCATGGTTCGATAGCTCTTGCGCCTGCTTGACGCTTGGCTTCACGCTTGACTTCCCGCAAATACGTATACCGCAAACGTTTATGATAAAAAAGCAAGTTTAGTGGAGATATTCTCTTGCCAAAACAATGTAATTCATGCCAACAATACGTTTGCTTAGTCGTACGAAAACCTCTAAGAGGTAAACGTTGAAATACAAGGTGCATTGGTCACTAGAATGTTTTTGATACGGACGTGAAATGTTCGAAAATTTTAACACCTATAGGTTATAGGTGGTTTGCACGTCACGTCATCACCGCCATGTTGGTTAGGCCTCATCAGCATGACATAGCTCATGCTCAGGCCCAAGTACCCACATCTGAATAAAAAGCCTTTAAAAGTCTTTGGCCTAGTGCCCAAAGAGTGGCTTCAGCTTACCAGATCACATTAATGCGGAGCTATCATTGTCACTCCAGCCACATCCCACAAGCTTTACATTTTAACAGCTTGTTTTATTCATACGTGGGTACTTCAGCCTGGGCATTAGCTATGGTTAAATAAGTTTGCCTACCTTTGACTCTATGGTCCTCGTAAGAACAATGGTACAGACAAAAAATGTCAGGAAATTTCCAAGACCTCCAAGTCCGCCATGTTGGTGGCCCTCAGAGGGGTACCAGACGATAATTGTAAATTTTGAATTTCCTTAACTTTTGATCGGCGAGAGTCAATGAGGTTCAAAGTCTGCGAACATTCCATGCATTTGCTCAATGTCTATACCCCATATATTTTCTGCGCCATATAAGCTAGCCTGCGAGCAACCTCCCACGCGGGTAGGGGGTGGTGTAGGAAAGGAGAGAAGGAGAGCTTGCACTAGTGTCTCATAACTTTGAATTTCTGCGTACAAAAATTGGGCAAAAATACAAATAATGACCTTAAAAACATACTTCTTTTCACCTGCTTCTTTTATTTCCCTTGTTTTGTATTATGGCAGCTAAATTGGGAATATACAAGCAAAAGTCGCCGAGGCTTTGCCCTTACATCAAGTGGCCATAGACGTCAGCGCACACTCTTCCACCATTATCGCCTTCGGGGCCATTTGTCAAATCCTCAGTGTACCACAGGCGATATTTTTCACCTTTGGTCACCCTGACGGCGGTGTCATAAATGGACATGACAATCTCAGGCGAACGCGAACTGTATCCGGGAATCAGGGCCCACTTGTTGTTTGCAGCAATCTTGCTTGGGGCAATAGGATGTGATTGGAGGCGTCTGTCAATGAGACACCGGTATAATCGATGTTGCCACCAGCGGAATGATAGCCACAGCCCCAGTGAGACCAGTAGTAGTCATAAGGAGCATAGCAGGAAATATAACCATACAGATGAACCAGCTTCAGTTTCATCAGGTCGCCCCCTTCTAAAGCAGTAAACGAACCAAACTGGCCGTTCTTTGAGCCAAAACATACTGGGGCCGAGTTAAGTTTGACGTATGGAACTTTAACGCCTACAGGTTTGACAAACATAAAATAATTATGCAAATGAATGCATCGATAAATAAACAAAAAAATACACACGTATGAGCCAATAAATAGATAAATAGAAAACTAAAACAAGCAGGCAATTGAAGAAAAAATAATCACATAAAGAAGTAAATAAATTGATTAAAATAAAGAAATAAATTAATTTGACTGCATAAATAAATCAATGAATGACGACTAGAAGAATATACAGATATAGATTTTTGGAATAAATTAAGGCTACAAATTTCTATTTTCCCCTTCACTTTTATAACAGCGCTGTAAGAAGTCACATTTCGAGGAGCTGAATGCAGATTTCTAACAATAGCTTACTTCCTACTTGATCTGTTGGGGTGTAATATATTTCTTTCATCTCTTGATGATAGTGTAGACGAATTTAATAATAATAATAATTTTTAATAATAATAATAATAATAATAATAATAATAATAATAATAATAATAGTAATAATTTTAATAAAACTAACGGATTTATTGGGCTCAGAGCATGCACGCACCATTTTTCATGTTCGGGACATCATCTAAACTATGTGAATTAACTAAACCATTTTACGATATGGGATGGAATGGAATGGTTTATTTCAAAATCACATTGCAGCCCAAGGGCTGAATTAAGCAATTTTACAATAAAAGTTTACAAATTTAAAAATGCACAAGCATATTATATAAAATTATCAATAATAATTTAATTCGAAAAACAAATCTAAAATAGTAATCGATCTTTTGATAAACCTATTATATACTGAAAAAGTTTTAGTGGCCGTAAGATGAATCAGTTTTTCCCAAAGTGACGCATTCAAACACAAAACAAATGAAAGACACAGCGCAGACTAGTCTCCGCATTCCCTTGCTTAAACAAGACTTAAAACTCAAAGAGCCACTAAAAGCCTATCATCTTTGAACTCTTTAAGAAAAAACTTATTCTTGGTTTTCACATGACGTCATAAAAAACTAAAACTCAAAAGTAAACAGACTTTTGCATTTTTATCTTCAACACGTAAGAGACATATTAGAAATGTATCCGCTTCCATGTTTTTAGCTCGGTAGCGTGCTTTGTTTTAAAATAGAGCAGTTTGAATTTGATAGTTTTTCACGGGTGTGACATAACAGATGCCTGTCCACAAGCATATCACGTACATGAAGACATCGATTCCCCGTGTGTTTTTGAGGTTTTAAAAGCCAATATGACCAAAGAACCGTCTATGTGAAAGTTTGCGGGCTCAACAGAGCGACGAAAGCCTTTGAGATAGCTAAAGTAAGTTCCAGATGTTTTTCACTCGTTTTCGGCCACCATGTTCATGGCGTTTCCATACGAAACCCAATAAGTTTGAGTGGTACATTTTGACGAATAACTCGAGTACGGGACATTGCACAGCCCTGAAGCTTGGTAATATTGTGTTTTTATTACTCTTCTACAATACCTCAATTTCTTGACTTTATCTATTGAATGGTTGACGATTTTATTTTTTTACTTGCGTGAAGTGCGCGTGACTGAAAACCAAGAATATTAAGGGACTTTTCTTATTTTTTGGGTTTGACCGCGTTTACTAAACGAATTCATATAATTATCTTCTTCCATTATACTAAACGCAACTGATACCTAAAAAATACCCGTGATAAGTAGTAGCAAAATAACTTAACCCTTTTCCAGTTCATCCACCTTTTTTCCCAATTCATCAAGTTTCTGCAACACCTCTGTTTAAACAGATAAAAAAAAATGATTATAATAAATTTACACTGAAGATAACGTAAGATGCCACAAGTGACTTATCTTTGTTGTCGTTGACAATCGAAATAACGTGAGCAGTTTTGCTATTGTTGTTTTAAACTTCTGCAGTGAAGCAACAATTAACCATCCTCTCTCTTGGAGATCCAAGACCCTTTTGTGTATAAAATATCCTTAGCTGTTAATTAGCCTAAATTTTCACTCCATGACATAAATACCCATGATATTGGGGTGTCTGTAGGAATGAGGTGATTACCGGCCGTGACTCCAAGAATTTTTAAACTTTAAAGATCACGCCAGAAGAGTGTGTGAATCGTACGTTGAAGCTCGAATAGTTGGTTGGTTGATTTGTTGAACAGAGGCCTGGAGAGATAACGTTCATTCAAGGTCGGGCTAAGTATAGAAAATATTACGTAGACTTAAGTAATGAACGTCATTTTTATCCGTCTTTCCTCTGTGTTGATCAGAGTGACGTCGATTTGTTGAAAAAAAAAAGGGCTTAATGTCCTTTGATAATACGTAACCTCAGTTTATACTGATCACCCACCCTCACCATTTACTCTTTTCATCAAAAATATCCGCCGACTCACTCACTTTTTTGAAACCCTTGAGCCTCTGACGTCACAGTGATCGCAAGCAGAAGCAGAAGAATACCAGAAATCTTCATAGTCAGCGGTGCAGATATTCAAGGCCTGGCTAAAGGAAAAAAAAAATGAAAATTGCCAGAATCGTCTTCTCCCTTTCATCCAGGGGATTAGCTTTCTGTCTTAACAATTTCAGAAACATTTTTTTAAGAAATCGAGGAAAGAGAGAAGAGATAAACGTGAACAATACGGCTTGATAGTCTTGGAACCTAGAGTGATCTGCTGAGCGGCTACTTTGATGCGATCTTTCCGGCTTTAGCCTTCGATACTTACTTTATCAGTTACCCAACAGTTCTGTGGTTTAAAAACGCAATAGTAGCTTATCTCTTCCCTTCAGTATTAAAAAGCAGCGCTGAAATGTTAAGTTGAATATGTTTTAAAATAGAAACTCCTTGTTGCAGTGAAAGACTGTCAGTCATTGACAACTTCGTACCGTGAATCTGGTGGTTTGCACACCAGCACGGCAAGTAGATCGAACGTACAGTACAGTTTCTTGTGCTTCTATATATTTATTGGCTCCCTTGTAGACGATGTCTGTACAAAGATACGATCTGTTAATTAAACTAGCCCTACCCTAGAAATTTCTCACTCGGATGTTATTGAATTGATAAATCTAATTACCACTGCAGATCACCAATGCTGTTACAGTTATAACTATTTTTTTTTTACTTATCATGCGAACTCTCAGGAACCATGGTCCTGGCAATATATACTAAGGTTCTTTCTGCATGTGAGAAAAATCTACTTACCTCAAATCTTTTCCTGAACTGCTTCAAGCTGAACAACTTGACAAGAATGAAAACCCCGAGTAAAAGCGCTGGCTATATCCCCTTCTGAATCAAGGTCGTTAATTTTACCGGACAGTTTAGATGACTGCTGCTTAGTTTTGTGAACTCGAAGTGAAAGAATCTGTATCCGCTCTTAAAAATTAATGTTTTGAAAGCTTTAACTTCCTTTCTGAAATGTCCTTTCCAAATTACCCTTGAATTCCCGTAAGTTAATCATTTCAGTTCAGTATGATTAGAAACAAAGATATTTCTTTTATGTTTTCACGGTCTTCTCTCTTGCTTTTTCCAGGAATCGTTCGTTTTGAGGCAGCGAAGATAATGGATTAAAGATACTTAAATGATGCTGAGCAAACATTTGATTGTTTTTGGTGTGATAAAAAACCTCAAACAAACACAAAATGAAACTGCATATAAACAGTCAGACGTTTCGGGAATAAAACCTTCATAACTTATTCAGCGCCATTTAACTCGAGTGCTACGTAGCAAAGCCGTTTATAGCGCTACTAATTAAAGAGCCTTGGCTGGTTAAGTACCCTACAACAATCCTTAAGAAATGTAGCTCCCTTTATTTCGACTTCTTATGTAGAATTTTTACGCAGTTGGTCGTCTTGCAGCGCCGGAATTGCTTCCACTGATTGGTATTTCACCATTGTGCTCTTGTTTATTCTTAGATGCCCTTAAAAGTTATCATTGAATAAAGCCGAAGCGATATTGAACAGATCCAAATGAAATTTGATAAGTTGTTACACTGTAAGAATTAGTTAGGTTGTTATACTGGATAAATTTAAGTCTGAATAAATGTTAATTTATCTTTTGTCAAACGTTCCAAGTCGAAGCTTCCTTTATACAAGCCTCGTTATCCATGATGTATTTGAAAGGGACTTCCTGTGTGGAGTTGGTACGTGAATCCCAATTCAGAACCGTTTTGTCAATCGTGATCCTTGTGTAAAGTTTCTGTAGGTGAAATCATAGAGATATTTGACGGCTTTGATATTTAATAGCAAGACGAGAATGAGAAACCCTTGCCAAGGTTGCACCTGTTTGTGCAGCAATGAAATCCTTCAAGGTCGTTAATTTTTCTCGGACCATTGATGTCAGTTGCTTAGTTTCGTGCTTTGAGAGTGAAAGAATGTATATCCTGTTTTCATTTCCTCTCTAATGAGTCCTTCTAAATTTAAGCTCGAGTGCGTCTATGATAATGAATTACAGAGAAAAAAGTGTTAACCTTGGCAGGCATTTTGCTGTTGTCGATCTAAGGATCGCGAATAAAGTTAGAGTTTCGGGAAACTTAGGCCTATATTTCATGGCGTATCTGGTTGGTTATTCTAGTTTAAAGAATGTTTACGAAGAGGTATTTTTAAGCGTGAGTGTTTACCCAATGTAAGTAATGTTGACAATTAAGTCCCCCTGGGAATGGGGACTTTTGTATGCGGGGGAAGGGGGCATAGTAGAGAGAGGGGGCTTGTTTCATTTGGTGTAACCCAGTACCCGCAGCAAAGAAAGAGGGTTATCGATTCCGCATAACGAACGAGAAGGCATAGTGCAAAATATAAAGTTGAAGCACATGAAGTTGGAGCCAGTAATGTAGCTGCAGGTCATCAACAAATTAGTGTCTTACGAACTTTCAGCGAGTGGATATTTGAATCATTGCCATTGAAATTTTACATTCGTGGTTAATTAATAAAGTCTGTCGTTTGTTGTAATTCGGTTACAAAGGCAAAAGATGAAGGGGGAGAAGGGGCATAAAGAACAACGAAATCAGCATCGATTTATTTGTCTGTATTTCTGTGATTTATTTGAATCTTTTCGTGCCTTCGAAAGACAACAGCTCCTCCAAAACCAGTGCAAATATGTGCGGTTCATCATGTAAAAGTTTCAGCGACTGAGTAAGCGAGGGAAGTCGATCGTTTCGCTTGCATTTATGGCTATCTAAAAGCGACGCGGTAAAGGATTCGCCTTGAATATTCCTAGTCCATATATTTATATTTTAGGGCTCCATATAAGGCTTACTTTGTCATTATAGAAATTGCTGCGAAGAGAAAACGGCGTTCGACTCGACAGCTGACTCGATGGATGCTCATTTATCGGATGCAAAATTGCGCTCGTGTCTGATTCATTCGAACTGCATGGTCAAAATATTCCCCAAGGTAGAACCCATGGAAGGGGAAAGGGGGGGGGGGGGTGGGGTACTTCCAGAAAATTTGAGTGGGGGTGTCCGGCACGCTTCCTGAAACCCTTATCCTATTTCAGACTAAAATTTGCGATTTTCCCTACCCTATTTCAGAGCTGACCAAAAATTCGATACCCTATTTCAGACCAGGGGACCGGTTCAGACCTATTTCACGAACACGGTTAGCTAAACTTAATTAAAAGACAAAAAGAAAGTTTTTGTTTGTTGATGGTGTTATCGCCTAATGATAAAGAGGTAGCTTCTTCTAAAAAACATACCCAATTCAAGACTAGATGTACACAAACCACACCCTATTTCAGACCAAAATAGTCAAAACTGATACCCTATTTCAGACCAAAACGGTTAATGAACCATACCCTTTGGGGCCGCACATACCTATATGACCCATATAAGGGAGTACTCCCCCCCTGGGGTGTGGAGGTGGGGAGGAAGTCGGACGTCATTTGAAATCCGGCATATCGCTACGACAACTACATGTTCGGAGGTATCAGATCATCCTTTTTCTTTGCTTAAAAATACTAGCTAAACAAAGTCTGAGATGATAGGCATCTTCCTTCGGGTTAACTATAAAGCGCTTTCAACTTAGCGAGGTCATTTGGCAGCGACCATTTATCAATAAAGTAACGGGAAAAAAGTCACGTTTTGCCAACATAATTACAAAACAAATTCAAGGAGACAGCAGCCTCACAATGGAAGACAATATTCCAAAGAGATTGAAGAATTTTCTACAGACGGTTGAACACAAACTAAACGGATATTTGACGAGAGCCCGCCAACAAATAATTTCGCTCTACGCTAAGTTTAACAAAAACAACAGCCGCTTTCAAGGTCTTTTCCTGACAGCTACGACGACTCGTGTTGAAAATATCGAAGCAAATGAAGAGAAAGGATGTTAAGAAAACCTTGACGACACAAAAAGTAGCGATACTCGGGGAATTAAGCCGGATGAACGTGGATTACGTTCGCAAAATAGCGCAATGCGTCTTGGATGAACATGGGTCTTTAACCGCCCTGGCTGCTCTTGATTCCGCCCTGTAGATGTTCTTCTCATCTTCTTCATCAACAGCTAGGTCGTGAGGTTTGTATTCTAAAACATGATCTGCGCGCTACACACGCGCCAGGTTATTAATTTATGGTAATTCCGGTCACCACAAATTACATTTATGCGGATCGGCTTATCTCATGAAAAACTGAACAAATGCAGAAAAACTTTTATGGAAAATTAAAAGATATTCGGTTACAGGCGCGGCTGTGGCGTTGCAGAGATCTCTCACTCTTTGGTAAGATAACCATTATCAAATCCTTTCTGCTTCCGAAAATGCCATATGTGTTCTCTATTCTTTCAACCCGGAAAGATTTTATAAAACAGTTTAATACTGTCATATATAATTTTCTATTGGCTGGGCCAGATAAAATAACTTGATCTGCAGCAATTAATGATATAGCTTTTGGAGGACTAAACTTACTTCAATTGGATCTCTGTGATTAGCTTGGATTCGAAGGCTTTTTACTCAAGGTGCTTTATCACTGAATGCGTACATCAATCACTTGCTCGAAGATTACGGTGGAACAAATTTGTTCAGGTGTAACTATGACATCAAGGAAATAAAACTCATTCCACATTTTATGATGAGCTTCTCAATTGGTGAGTTGATTTTAGAGAGGATTTCTCTACCAAGTCTCCTACATCTGAAAGTGTAATTTGGAACAATAAGGTCATCAAAATAATTTAGATTCATACAATTGCGCAAAAAGTAAAGGTCCGACACATACAAACTTATTAACGTGGTCAGGGATTCAAAGCAGTATTCCCGCCCACTTTAAAACTTTGGATGTAGATGCAAGTGAAATCACTTCACTAAAATTTCAGCGTGGGGAAAATGTCTTTGATCCAGTGAGATTTAAAAGTAAACATTTCTATGAGTTACTTCCCTCGGAAAAGACAGTGGTGTCCAGAGGTATTGTTAAACTCAAGGTTGATTTTGGTTTAGATTAGAAAAAAAAAAAAAAAAGAAATAAAATGAAACAAGAGGCCATATTGGACTTTACTCGGCCTTCCCACAAAAGGCAATCAGAAATTTTTAATTTGCTACTTCGCTGATCCACCTGCACGGTTGTAATATTATGACAAAATCTGAATTCCTTTCCATATTTTATTTTCATTATTTCATCATGTTCATCATGTGCAGATAGTAGCACTGCCTTCTCTAATATAACACATTCTTCAAGTACAGTCAACACTGCTTGTGTTATGGATGTCTAGAAAACGATGACCCAGAAAACGACCTCACAAAAAGCCGACTAATGAAACAATGAATGATTAGTGGCTTTTGACTGCTTTTGATCGAAGGAGTTTGTTTCCTCGTATAGGTCCGCTTGCTTGCACTAAAGACCACTACAGAACGCAGGAATTTTTGGAATAAACGTTACTGGAATCTCGGTGAAATGTGAGGAGAAAAATATTCAGCAGGGTGAAACTATTTGCTGAAATACGTCACTTGAAACAGAGACATTGCTATAAAAAAGAGAGTAAGGTTTCTGCAGCCAGTTCTATAGTTGGATTTCATGTCATGCAGGTATGAAAATACAATCGCTTATCATTCCAAAATAATGTCAAGAAATTGAGATATTGGACAAATATAGTAACTAAACTACCTGTAAAGTCTAAGGAGTGTGTAATATCCCGTACTTGAGTGATTCAGCAAAATGTATCACTCAAAACTACAGCGGTTTAGTTTGTAGAAGCCGCGGGCATGATTAAAACATCGGCGGCCTTCTTTCGTGCAACCTCGTCCCCAGGGCCTTCCGACAGGTATTGCTTTATTTAGCTTGCGTTTGCAAAGAAACGCCAGAAGTGAGTTTTGTGGATGAAACACGAGGACAAAGAATAAAGCGACGAAGAAAAACCAAGCTCATATTTAGAATCGACCTTCCCCTGGAACGGCCGAGTAACTATTTCTAATTGAATTGAAGTCTGTATCATCTGAAACCTTCGTTAGAAGTTTTCAATTTCAGTTTTTTAGACGATATCATCTATAAGAATGTGCGATTGGCCAAAAACGATTATGTTCCAACGGATTCCTGTTCATTTTGCGCTGAACCAGAAATGGTGCGTCACTTATTTTCTAAATATCCATTCACAAATCTTTGTTTGAAAAACCTTGAGAATTCCTGGTTCACACTTTCAGGCCAGTGCGAAGTGTTTGTACTTTAAGACATATTTATTGGGAAACTGGGGAAAAGTAATCAAAAAATCATTTCATAATTCTTGAAAAACTGCACATTTGGTTAGGTCGGCGTTATTCCAAAAAGCCTCGTCTTTACGTTTTCAAAGATGTGGTTTACTGGAAATATAGAACAGAGAAATACATAGCTCTTAAAAATAGCAAAGAGAGAAAATTTCAGGCTAGGTGGCAAGTACATATGCATATTAATAACAGATCGTATGTGTATCTGTAGACTATCGACAATTTTGTTAAGATTGTAACTATGTTGAGGGGTTATTGATACTGATACATCTACTTGTAATCTTCATTCTGTTACATGAGGCTTATGTAAATATGTGGAATAAAAAAAAGAGAGAAATAGAGAGAGACGACCGGTTAGACAGATTATTCTTGCTTAATAATTGTCAACAATTCGATAAAATAAGTTTCCCTACATTAAAAGCTGTGTATTGGTCCGCTATGTTGATGTCCCTCTGATAGGGTACCAAAATGAATGCCTTAAAATTCGGTAAAATAAATAAACTTCATGGGCCATGTTCTAAACTAGTAAGGGCCTGGGAACTAATCCAAACTTCACTGAAAATCAATGAAATTGAACTAAATCGATTCTCACAGTTTGAGCAACTTTGAGTACGTTCGGTCTAAAAGCCGCCAGATAACATGCATTTAAAACTTAAAAAAATCCTGTACAAATGTGTCTATTTCGGAAAGTGTGTCCCTCCAAACCATACTGTCTCTAATTTTCACAATTTTCAAACACATTTTTTTCAGCTGCAATTCAACTGAACAGCGTCTTAGTTGATTGGGTGACGATTTTTGAGATGCTCTTTCATGCAGCGGAAACAATATTTTCCAATCGATAAGTTTTAAAACCTCGTTCCCAGGCCCTTACTCGTTTAGAACATGGCCCATGGTAAGTCATGAAATCAATATTCCTAGTCTCTCCTCGATGTTGTTGAGAGTGCACTTTGACATTTTAAGACATCACACTTGAACATCGAAAAGTACAATGAAAATGCCGGTTTTCTGAATATTTTGAAAACTCTTGTACGTATCTCAGGCTGCCAGGAATTTGATCAGTTGCCGTACGAGTAAAGCAAAGTAGTATATCGACACGTTTCAATGGCGAGTTGAAAAGACTAAAAGAAAAGTTTTATGGTGTTCATGAAATGATAGAATTTTAATGAAATTACAGAAAACCAGTAAAGAAATAAATAACGCGCCGATTGCATTGTTGAGTTATAAAAACAAGCGGGAATTTTTAACGTCGACGTAGGCAAGTGCTTCTCGCACTTTTCGAGTGTTCTTAAAAATTCCTAAGTGCTTATGTTACTTAACAATGCGCGAGGAACAAGTGTTTTATTTCTTTTATAAAATGCACCGTGGAGCTTTTATACCGGAAATAAATTAATGAAATGTGACGACACTCCAACCCCCAAAGTCTGCTTTTATGGCCGAAATAATGTCAAATATGGTTTGAATCACCCATATTTTATTGTTTTTACTTTATTTTCTTTTTAAACTGTCCAGAGATTTGCGCGAGCGCCACGCTTCTGATGTAGTGCGATGTAGTGTAGTGTGATGTAGTGTATGTGAATATCATATATTTGAACTTTGTATTAAAGAATGAATATGTGAATGAGCATTGCAGGCTTTGGAGGGAACGAAGATAATGAATTGAAGAGACTTAAAAAATGCTGAACAAACATTTGATTGTTTTTGATGTGATAAAAAATCCCAAACAAACAAAAACTGAAACTGTATATGAACAATGAATATATGAACGATCATCGCATCAGGCTTTATTTTCAGTGCTTTATTTTCATTGCTGCTTAAGTAGTGTTCACTTTAATATATGAAATAAATGATATGAACTGCGGAAATGAATTTAAATGAAGAATGATCCTCGCAGTTGTGAACGCAATTTATGCAATTGCGAAAAAAACCTGTAAAAAATTCAGGACTTCAACGGGGTTTGAACCCGTGACCTCGCGATACCGATGCGAGGCTCTAACCAATTGAGCGATGAAGCCACTGACGTCAATTGACCTGCTCCCAACGTCAGCGGCTTTATAGCTCAGTTGGTTTGAGCATCGCACCGGTATCACGAGGTCACGGGTTGAAACCCCGTTGAAGTCCTGAATATTTTCATCCTTCTTTTCTCAATTTCATAAATTGCGTTCACAACTGCGAGGATCACTCTTCATTTCATATTTCATATATTATAGTGTTCATAAGTGCTATGATCATTCACATATTCATATCTCTTTTCGCTTGTTCAAATTTTTATTCCTCTTCTTTCCTAGTATTACAGCTGAATTTCAAATACACAATCAAAGGAGGCCGAGGCTTCGGCGTTACATGAAATGGCCATAAACATCAGTGCAGACTCTTCCGCCATTGTCGCTTTCGGGGCCATTAATCAAATCCTGAGTATACCACAGTCGCAGTTCTTGACCAGCGGTCACCGCCACAGGGGTATCATAAATCGACATGACAAGCTCAGGAGAACGCGAACTGTATCCGGGGATCAGAGTCCATTTATCATTTCTACCAATCTTGCTTGGGGGGAAAAGGATTTTGTCCGTGGCGGTTGTCAGGGAGACGTCGGTATAATCAGCGTTTCCGTTTATCAAGTAATAGCCGCAGCCCCAGTGAGACCAATAGTTATCAGGACCTTCCAAGCAGGAAACATAGCCATACAGATGAACCAGCTTAACCTTCATTAGATTGCCGCCAGCTGAAGCGTTGAACGAGCCAAACTGGCTGTCCTTAGCGCCAAAACACACAGGGACGGAGTTAAGTTTGACGTATGGATCATTTACGCCTGAAGGTTTGATAACCATAAATTAATAACTTCTTGAAAGTTCTGTCTTTCAATTCGGGTAAAAGGAGAAGTACTTAAAAGATACTCCGGAAGGTGAATTTTTAACTAATAAAATGCAAGAGCAAAACGTTTTTCTCAATAAATTGTTAAATTTTGGATCCATTTGTACGGCGCCCGGATTGTTTGTTTGAAAAAGAAAATCATGTAACGCTTCAAAGGCTTCTTCACTTTACCGCGGCATCTAGCAGCTCACCACGAAAGTTCACTTAACAATTCACCGGCATTAATGGGAGGAACGAGTGGCTTAAACTTGGTGGAAGAAGTTATTTCTTTGGACAAACCGTTTGCTATTTCTGTAGATGCGTGTTTTTACTTTAGTGCATCAATGCGTATTTTCAAGTCGTAAAAAGCTCCACAACACAGGTAACTTAAATAAATTCAAGCTTAGCATTTGAGGTTTAATCGTTGCTACTTTTGTTCATTTAATGCACTATTGTGAGAGGTGGCTAAACCTTCAAACATGCTCTTCCAACGATGTTGGATAAAAATATTTCATAAAAGATTGGCGCAAGCAAAGCTATGCGGTGTTGTTCAATACCAGTAAAATATAATAGTCATGGAGTTTCGCTTTTAGGCTTGAGTAAATCTATATATTATTTATTTCATCTCTAGACGATAGTGCAGACAAACTTAAGCAGGGTCAAACGTTAAAAAAGTGTTGAATAAACAATGGAAGTCCTTAAAAGATATATTTTTTTACTCTGAGAGAAAAAAAAAGATACGTTTTCGTGAGTGTGTGGTTTGATGCTTTATGACTTTGTTTCTTTTGCTTTAGTTAGCACGTGCAATAGCAATATATTTTTATTGGTTCTTTTATAAGCGCGGGCGTGTTAGGATAGTTTTGAAATCAAGGCGGAATGTATTGGCCACACAAACAGAATGAAGACAGAGATCATTTTTTGAGTTGTGAACCACGGTGTTGTGTCATTTTTTTGGGTAAACTTTTAAGACATTTTCGGATTGTGAACAGCAATTTTCATGGTTGAAGAATTGTCTTACATAACTATTTTACGATCTATTGAAAAACGTTCAGGGGCAATGAAGTGGAGCTGATCTCCCGAAGTGACGCACTCAAACAAACAAACAAACAAACGAACAAACAAACAAACAAACAAAAAACAAAACAAAAAAATCAAAGACAGAGCACCCACCAGTCTTTTAGTAAATCTAAGCTACAGAAAGTCTTACAGAGCCACCAAAGCTTATTTTCTTTGAGATCTTCAAGTAAATCCTCATATTAAACGGAATTTATTATTGTTTTCATTTGACCTCGGTTAATAGACGAAATGACATGTATTTTCAGCCATTGTACTCAAAGATAGATGATAGCCCAAAAATGTTTGTGATAAGTAGCGGGAAAATAACTTAACCTTTTTGCTGAGTCAGAGCATCCAACTTTTTTTCCAGTGCGTCAAGTTTCTCAAGTCTCATCAACACCTCTGTTTAAACAGAAAAGGTTATTAAAATGAATTGACATTGAAGATGTTTTAACAAAGCATAAGTGAGAAGTCTGTTGTCATTGACACCCACATTTAACGTGAACGTTTTTTGTAGTAATTCTTCTTTTTACAAAACTACTTTTCCAGTTCAATCAAGCAATAAATAGATAAATAAATAGATAAGCATTCTCTCTCTTGGATATCAAATATTCTTTTGTGCATAAAAATATTCTTGGTTGTTAATTAACATACATTTTCACTCCATGACGTAAATACCCATAATATTGCGTCTCTGTAGGATTGATGTGCTTCCCCGATTCTGCGACTCCAGGAAATTTTGTGTGGGGGTACCTGTGGTGTCTCACACTAATGTCAGCGGGTTGCAAGTCCGTTAATGCTAATGAGTTGCAAAGCTCGAAATGCATTGTGGAGAGTGTATCCTAAGCATATATCATTTGAGGACTTGTCTTTAAAGTTTGAAGATGATGATAGGGATGTTTGTGGCATACAGTGACGTTTAAGCTCGAATCGTTAAGTGGTTGATTTCTTGATGAGAGGCCAGGGCCCGGTTGTTCGAAAGCCGATTAACTTAATCCAGGATTAGCGTAAACTTTGGTTGCAGTTTTTAAGTTTTGGATGAAAGTTTCTTTTGGTGCTTTTTGCTTTTCAGTATTGACGTCCTCTAATCTAAAATTCTGCAGAATATCAGCGTTGAACAACGTTTGTGGTTAGAGAAATAAAGTCCTTGGTTAATTCTTAAACTTGGATTAGGGTTAATCGGCTTTTGAACAACCGGGCCCTGGAGAAATAAAGTTTAACTAAGATCAGGCTAAGTTCAGAATACATTATGTAAACTTAAGAAATTAGCGTCATTTTTTATGCGCGTATCACTCTTTGTTTGTCTATAATTAGGGTTTAATGTCCTTTGATAACAGATACCCCTGTTTATATCGATCACACAGCCTCACCATCCTCTCTTTTAAACAAAAATATCCACCGACTCACTCACTCTTTCGAAACCCTTGAGCCTCTGACGTCACAGTGATCGCAAGCAGAAGCAGAGCGACACCAGCAATCTTCATTGTCAGCGGTGCAAATATTCAAGGCTGATTAAGGCAAAAAAAGAAATATATCAGAATTATCTTCTCCCTTCGATCAAGGGGAAGCTTCCTGGCTTTGCAAAGATAATTTCTAAAGCGGAAGGACATTAGCAATCTTCATTGTTAGCGGTACAAATACAATTCAAGGCCTGACTAAAGGAAAAAACAATTATTGCTAGAATCGGCTTGTCTCTTGGATCAAGGGGAAGCTTCCTGTCTTGCAAGTGCAGAAGCAGTTTTTTTTAAAGAAATATAGGAAAGAAAGAAGAGATAAACATGAAAAATACGGCACGATAATCTTTGCACCTAGCGTGATCTGATGACCACTTTGATACGATCTTCCCTTAGCCTTCGATGCTTACTTTATCACTTACCCAACAGTTCTGTGGCTTAAAAGCGTTATGGTAGCTTGTCTCTTCCCTTCAGTATTGAAAAACGACGCTGGAGTGTTAAGTTGGATATTTTTTAAAATAGAGACTCCTTGTGGCAGTGAAATAGTGTCAGTCATTGGCAACTTCATACCGTAGATATGTTGGTTTGCACATCAGCACGGCAAGTAGATCGAATGTATAGCACAGTTTCATGAGTTTCTATATAAATATTTGCTCCCTTGTAGATGATGTTTGTACAAAGATACGTCAAACTAACCCTACCCTAGAAATTGCTCACTGGGATGTTATTGGATTGAAAAATCTAATTACCCCTGCAGATCACCAATGCTGTTATAGTTATAACTGTTTTTTTTTTATTACCATGCGAACTCTTAGGAACAATGATCCCGGCCATATATGTTAAGGTTCTTTCTGTGAGTAAAAAATCTACTTACCTTAGATGATAAAATCTTTTCCCGAACTTCTTCAAGCTGAACAACTTGACCGGAATGAAAACCAAGAGTAAAACGTTGGTTATATCTACTTCTCAATCAAGGTCGTTAATTTTCACTGGACAGTTAAGATGACTGTTGCTTAGTTTTGTGAACTCTAGGGGAAAGAATCTGATCCGCTCTTAAAAATTAATGTTTTAAAAGCTTTAACTTCCTTTCTGAAATGTTTTTTTCAAATTTCCCTTGTATTCCCGTGTGTTAATCATTTCAGTTCAGTATGATTAGAAACAAAGATATTTCTTTTATGTTTTCACGGTCTCTTGCTGTTTCCAGAAATCGTACGTTTTTAGGGAGCGAAGATAATGGATTAAGGAGGCTTGAATAATTCTGAACAAAAATTGTGTTCTTATTGGAGCGATAAAAAAGCCCAAACAAACAGTATATAAACAGTCAGACGTTTTGGGAATAACCCGGCCCTTCATCTCTGAAAATCTTTTATTCAGCGTCTTTTAACTCGAGTGCTAAGTAGCAAAGCCGTTTTCTGCGCTATTGATTACAGAGCCTTGGCTGGTTAAGTACCCTACAACAATGCTGAATAAAAGTGAATTTATCTTTTGTAAAACGTGCCAAGTTGCAGCTTCCTTTACACATGCCTCGTTATCCATGATGTATTTGAAAGGGACTTCCTGTGTGGAGTTGGTATGTAAATTGAATCCCAATTCAGAACCGTTTTGTTAATTGTGACCCTTGTGTAAAGTTTCTGTAGGTGAAATCATAAAGATATCTTGACGGCTTTGATATTTAACAGCTAGACGAGAATGAAAAACCCTTGCTATGGTTGTACCTATTTGTGCATCTATGAAATCCTTCAAGGTCGTAACGTTGTACCGGTTCATTAATGTCAATTGCTAAGTTTCGTGCTTTGAGAGTGAAAGAATGTATATCCTGTTTTCATTTCCTCTCTAATGCGTCCTTTTAAATTTAATCCCCAGGGCGTCTATGACAATGAATTACATAGAAAAATTTGTTAACCTCGGCAGGCATTTTGCTGTTGTTGATCTAAGGATTGCGAAAAAAGTTAGAGTTTCGGGAAACTTAGGCATAAATTTCATTGCGTATCTGGTTGGATATTCTAGTTCGAAGAATGTTTACAAGGAAGAATTTTTAAGCGTGACAAGAATTTTCCTTTTAATGAAACTTCTTTTGTTTCATTTGGCTTAACCCACTACCGTAAATCTTCTATTAAGTCTCCCCGGGAATGAGGACTTTTTTATGCGGGGGATAGGCTTAGTAGAGAGAGGGGGCTTGTTTCGGTTGTAAGGAAACCTAAAACCCCGAAAACTAAGACCCATTTAGTTTTCTTTATTTGTCACGTTTTCAGGGGGTCTTAGTTTTCCTAATTTATCTATGGTAATTACGGAAACTAAGACACCCAGTAACGATTGAAAGAAAAGAAGAACTTGATGCAAATCTGATGTTATTTCCACTTTCTTGTCAACGTTCGCACTTGAGTCT
>JAEMWC010000021.1:2177500-2222500 GCA_016490735.1 Pachyseris speciosa
TTGTCGAGTGCAGAAATGCATCTCATTAGGTTGACTTAGAAATTTGGGAGCGAGTTTGACATGGTAAGGGTCAGTGCGATAGTGTTGTCGATTCGCACGAGTCGTTCGTGTGGAGAAAATGATAGACAGAGTTGTCGAGTGGAGAAATGCATCTCATTAGGGGGAATTTAGAATTTTGTTGCGAGTTAGACATGGTAAGGGTCTCTGGAAAGTATTGTCGAGTCGTACAAGTCGTTTGAGTGGAGAAAAGCGATTGTCGAGTCGACAGACAGAGTTGTCGAGTGGACAAAAGTAGAATTTTGGGGCGAGTTAGACATGGCAAGGGTGACTGCGTTCGAGTAGAGATAATGGTTGTCGAGTTGACAGACACAGTTGTCGAGTGGAGAAATGCATCTCCTAATTAGATTTTGGAGCGAGTTAGATATTGCATGGTTCACTGTGATAGTGTTGTCGAGTCGATCCGCCGAGTCGATCGAGTGGAGAAAGCGGTTGTGAGTTGCCAAACAGGGTTTTCGAGTCGACAAAAGTTCTTCATTAGGGGTCTTTGTAATGTTTAACGGTTAGTGTTAGCGAGGGATGCGTCGTTAGTGTTAGTTTTGTCGAGTTGTACCAGTCGTTTGAGTGGAGAAAGCGGTTGTCGAGACAGGTTGCGTTTCCTGCTCGGGTATAAAGAACAAGGTGTACACGTGTAAAATCAGCTTGTTTCGACCCGTAGCTTAAAGAACGAGGCATATACATGTGTAAGGCGCGCTTGTTTCTGTTCGTGGCTTAAAGAACGAGGCAGGCACATGTGTACCGCTCTTGTTTCTGCAGGCTGCGCCTTTCCGCTTGTGGTTCAAGGAACGAGGTTTAAACTAGTAACGCGCGCTTATTTCGACTAGTGGCATAAAGAACGAGGCAAATACATAAGTAACGCGCGCTTGGTTCTGCTCGCGGCTTAAAGAACGAGGCATGCACATGTGTAGCGCGCTTGTTTCTGCCGGTTGCGCCTAACACGAGCTTGTTTCGACTCGTGGCTTAAAGAACGAGGCATATACATGAGGAACGCGTTAGTTGATGTATGTTTCTGCTCGGGGCTTAAAGAACGAGGTATACACTGTGGCGCGCTTGTTTCTGCCGGTTTCTGTTTTCCGCTTGTGGTTTAAAGAACGAGGTGTAAACCAGTATTAAACGCGCGCTTCGCTTCTGCTCGTGGCTTAGAGAACGAAGCATACATATGTGTAGCGCATTTGTTTCGATTTTCCGACATGTTATTCTTTCTGCTAATGAGATGCATTTTTCTACTCGACAAGTTATTTTGTACAGTCGACAATAATTCTGTCCATTCGTACGTCTCGTACAAGTCGACAACTGTTCGAAGCGGACCCTAGGGTGAACTAATGAGATACATTACCCACTCGACAACTCTGTCTGTCAATTGGACACAAGTTGTCCAAGTTGCTTTTGAAACGTGATGTATAATTTAGTATCTTTCGCGGTACCTTTCTGTTTTGCAGATATTATCATGTAATTTTCATTCTTAAACTACGCTTTCCTTATTTTAATCCATTGTGGTGAATCAGCCGTTGGTTGTAATGTCCGTTAGGGAAAACGCCCAAACCGCTAGGGCTCGCACACGTGTCGCCTTTGGTTATAAATTTGTAAGGCTATTTCTTAGTTAGATCAGTTCTAGTGTAGACTTCACGGAATCAACCTCTATTCGGCATTAGGTCATAGTTCTCTCTACACTTGTGGTAATCTATCAAGTCAAGCTTAGTGCGTGTGCAAACCAAAGTGAGTAATAACTTCTTATTTCTGTTAGGAGTGTAGGGTTTAGTTTTCTGTTGTTCCTTTTGCTTCAATGCAGTTTCGTTTTTGTATTATCAGTAAACGAATAGTTTCTATATCATATCTAATCTGTCAGTTTAAGCCCTTTTATGCTCGAAACCTTGTTACGTTTCTCGCCAAGTTTATTATATGTCTTAATTTAGGCCGTTTTATGGCATTAACTTACGTTCAAGATTAGTCTCGTATATCGTTACCTTTGCTTTCTGTTAGTTTTGCCGCGGATTATATTACGTTTCTATGCTATGCCTTTTTGGAAAATGTTAACTGTTTCGCCGTATATGAACTTGTTTTATGCTCAGCGCTGAGATGTACTAGTTTCGTTAGCTTCTATTTTCGTTATTGTATTTCAGTTCGAACCGGCAAATCAGCAATTGGCTTAGACATACATCGATTTCGACTTAGGATTCAATGACCTTTGATGATTGGCATTTGTATGGAACTTTGATCTTAATCAATTAAACTCTGTTAACATCGTATTCAAGAGTTCTTGCTGAGTTCCATTTTGCGCTGCGCACTATGCTACCAATGTTATTCATTTGGATCCTTAGTTCATCACGTTCTGTCCTTGTGAATGGCATTCCACTCGTACGAGTTGTAAAACGTACTTTTCCGCTCGTATCATGTGGACAGTAGACATGTGTAGCGCGCTTGTTTCGATTTTCCGCCAAGTTATTCTTTCTGCTAATGAGATGCATTTTCCATTCGACAATTTATTTTGTCGAGTTGACAATAATTTTTTTCACTCGTACGACTCATACAACTCGACAACTGTTCGAAGCGGACCCATGGGTGAACTAATGCGGAGATGCATTTTCCACTCGACAACTCTGTCTGTCAAGTCGACACAACTGTGTCCAATCGTACTAGTTGTAAAACGTATTTTTCCACTCGTATCATGTCGACAGTATTGAACATGACTGTATAAGTTCCCTAATTGTAGTTGATGACTTCATAGCCGTGGTATAGTAATTATGTGATGACTCCTAACTGGCGGCAAGTTTAGAGAGCACCACATTGATTGGATAATTATAGATTTTGAACGTCCTTCAATTTTGTTCGGCGAGAGCTACGAAGGTTTAAAGTCTGCGAACTTCCTATGCATTTGTTGTATGTCTATATATTCCATACATTTGCTGCATGAAAATATTATATGTTCAGGAAAAGGATGAAAGGATTGAACCATTTCAACTGGCCATCATAACAACACAGGAGACAGACAGCCTGACTATGCATGCTCTAAAAATCCCATAACCAAGAGGCGGAAATGAATATTCTAACCTATGTCCAACACCAGACCTTTCTCCATACCCGTCGCGCCCATCCCCTCAAGCCGTTATCCCACTTAAAGAATCCTGTGATACGGACAAGTTTTAGTTTTTTAATACCACTTGCGAACTGTCTTGACACGTTATTGATGTAGATGTAGAAAGATGAGTTGTGGGGAGAGCGATGTTTAAGGGTGAAATTTGACAGCAATGGTCTGTCCGGCAGTAATGAGGAAATCTGTCCAGGAATGCCCTGGAATGTTGTATTACGTTTTCAGAAAAAGTAGGTCAAAGATTTTTTCTTGTCTTATCTATCAACAATATGAACTTTTTTGGAATTTTTCTCAATTTTCAGGCAAGTAAAAACTAACGATATAATGTTCCAACGTTTCGGCGACCTCATGACGCCATTTTCAAGGAATGAATAATACAAGCGAGTTCAATGGAGTAAGATCTTAGATTTACATTAATGGGGTTAATTTAAGTAAATACTTTTGCGCGATCGAATCTGTTTGTACATTCAAGCGTGGCCTTAATTTGATGTATAGCATTTCGTTAATTAAACAATCAAATTTGTTCCTGCATTTTCTCAGTACTTTGAAACAACTAAGGAGGTCTTCAGGGACTGCGCTCGCGCGATCATTATTATAATGTTTCCGCACAGAGGCTGAAGTGCTGTTGTGGCCAACAACGCGTGCATGTAGATGTCCACGAGTATAACCAATAAGCTACC
This sequence comes from Pachyseris speciosa, assembly GCA_016490735.1. Taxonomy (NCBI): domain Eukaryota; kingdom Metazoa; phylum Cnidaria; class Anthozoa; order Scleractinia; family Pachyseridae; genus Pachyseris; species Pachyseris speciosa. Next base: position 2,181,326 of record JAEMWC010000021.1, read on the forward strand.
TGTATCGCACAATTAAGACCACGCTTGAATGTACAAACAGATTCGATCCGCGCGAAAGTATCTATTTAAATTAACCCCATTAATGTGAATCTAAGATCTTACTCCGTTGAACTCGCTTGTATTATTCATTCCTTGAGAATGGCGTCATGAAGTCGCCCAAACGTCGGAACATTATATTATTAAATTATACATTATTTCTAAAGCACTATTAATAATAACATTTCTCAATTTCGTCACAAATTGTTTGTTTGTTTGGTTTGTAACCCCACCGGCTTCCCGTTAATGCGGTCATTGTTAGTTTTTTGCCCGTTGTTATAATATCTTTTGTAATTCATGCTAACTAGTCTCTTTGTTAACTAGTCTAGTTATTTTAGGAAGCCAACACCCTTCTTATGTAAAATTCGTCCTTGTGTTTGTAAGGGTAAATAAGTTGTTGTAGTTGTTTTTCCCCGTATTTGAAATAACCCATCAGATTGAGTGTTTGCGACTTGAGAAGTTTTTTGTGTTGTTATTAAGATGTATTTTAACTATTTTGTGTGGAGTTTTTAAGTAATTGCTAGTTTATCCCTCACATGGACAAAAATACAAATGATGACCCTTAAAACAATGTCTTTTAACTTGCTTCTTTTATTTCCCTTCTTTTATATTAAGACAGCTAAATTGGGAATATACAAGCAAAAGTAAGTCGCCGAGGCTTTGCCCTTACATCAAGTAGCCATAGACGTCAGCGCACACTCTTCCACCATTGTCGCCTTCGGGGCCATTTGTCAAATCCTCAGTGTACCACAGGCGATATTCATCACCTTTGTTCACCTTGACTGCCGTGTCATAAATGGACATGACAATCTCAGGCGAACGCGAACTGTATCCGGGAATCAGGGCCCATTTGTTGTTTGCAGCAATCTTGCTTGGGGGCAATAGGATGTGATTGGAGGCGTCTGTGAAGGAGACACCGGTATAATCGATGTTGCCACCAGCGGAATGATAGCCACAGCCCCAGTGAGACCAGTAGTAGTCAGCAGGAGCATAGCAGGAAATATAGCCATACAGATGAACCAGCTTCAGTTTCATCAGGTCGCCCCCTTCTAAAGCAGTAAACGAACCAAACTGGCCGTTCTTTGAGCCAAAACACACTGGGGCAGAGTTAAGTTTGACGTACGGAACTTTTACGCCTACAGGTTTGACAAACATAAAATAATTATGCAAATGAATGCATCGATAAATAAATAAACACAAAAAAATACACACGTATGAGCCAATAAATAGATAAATAAACAGAAAACTAAAACAAGCAGGCAATTGAAGAAAAAATAATCACATAAAGAAGAAAATAAATTGATTAAAAAAAGAAATAAATTAATTTGACTGCATAAATAAATAAATGAATAACGACTAGAAGAATAAACAGATATAGATCTTTGGAATAAATTAAGGCTACAAATTTCTATTTTCCACTTCAATTTTATAACAGCGCTGTAAGAAGTCACATTTCAAGGAGCTGAATGCAGATTTCTAACAATAGCTCACTTTCCTACTTGATCTGCTGGGGTGTAATATATTTCTTTCATCTCTTGATGATAGTGTAGACAAATTTAATAATAATAATAATAATAATAATAATAATAATAATAATCCTAATAATAATAACGGATTTATTACGGCTTTTTCTAAAAAAAGAAAAAAAATCACAACACCAGTCGCATACACAATCGCTAAAAAGGACGAATTTGCAAAAGGCAAAAAAATCAGCCCACTTTTTTCGTTCTCACTGATTTTATGCAGAGGTGATTCAACCCGCTGTGAAAATTATAGACGATTTTAGTAAAGGAAGTTCAACAAAACGAAAATCAAAGCTCAGTACACACTAAAAATGGCCTGTGTTTGGCCTGACTTATATTTTGGCAGCTTTGAGTAAACTGGTGGAAAGAAAACAGAGAAAATTTTAATTGGCTTTTAATGAACAATGACACCATGCGCTAGTACGTGGTACATTATCTGAGAAAGCATAAGGAGCAGGAGCCCATTGTATGGAGCCACTTTAACGCTAGGCTTTGCGTTGTTGTTGTTGATGGAATGGAATGGAATGGAATGGTTTATTTCAAAATCACATTGCATCCCAAGGGCTGAATTAAGCAATTTTACAATAAAAGTTTACAAATTTAAAAATTCACAAGCATAATATATAAAATTATCAATAATAATTTAATTCGGAAAACAAATCTAAAATAGTAATCGATCTCTTGACAAACCTATTATATACTCAAAAAGTTTTAGTGGCCGTAAGATGAATCAGTTTTTCCCAAAGTGACACATTAAACACAACACAAATGAAAGACACAGCGCCGACTAGTCTCCGCATTCCCTTGCTTAAACAAGACTTGAAACTCAAAGAGCCACTAAAAGCCTATTATCTTTGAACTCTTTAAGAAAAACTTATTCTTGGTTTTCACATGACGTCATAAGAAACTAAAACTCAAAAGTACACAGACTTTTGCATTTTTATCTTCATCACGTACAAGACATATTAGAAATGTATCCGCTTCCATGCTTTTATCTCGGTAGCGTGCTTTGTTTTGAAATAGAGCAGTTTGAATTTGATAGTTTTTCACGCGTGTGACATAACAGATGTCTGTCCACAAGCATATCACGTACATGAAGACATCGATTCACTGTGTGTTTTTGAGGTTTTAAAAGCCAATATGACCAAAGAACCGTCTCTGTGAAAGTTTGCAGGCTCAACAGAGCGACGAAAGTCTTTGAGATAGCTAAAGTAAGTTCCAGATGTTTTTCACTCGTTTTCGGCCGCCATGTTGGAGCTCATCAAGATGGGCTCCATCATGGCGTTTCCATACGAAACCCAATAAGTTTGAGTGGTACATTTTGACGAATAACTCGAGTACGGGACATCGCACAGCCCTGAAGCTTGGGAATATTGTGTATTTATTACTCTTCTACAATATCTCAATTTCTTGACTTTATCTATTGAATGGTTGACGATTTTATTTTTTTACTTGCGTGAAGTGCGCGTGACTGAAAATTAAAAATATTTAAAGGACTTTTCTTATTTTTTGGGTTTGACCACGATTAATAGACGAATTCATATAATTATCTTCTTCCATTATACTAAACGCAACTTATACCTGAAAAATACCCGTGATAAGAAGTAGCAAAATAACTTAACCCTTTTCCAGTTCATCCACCTTTTTTCCCAATTCGTCAAGTTTCTGCAACACCTCTGTTTAAGCAGAAAAAAAAAATGATTATAATAAATTTACACTGAAGATAACGTAAGAAGCCACAAGTGACTTATCTTTGTTGTCGTTGACAATCGAAATAACGTGACCAGTTTTGCTATTGTTGTTTTAAACTTCTGCAGTCAAGCAACAATTAACCATCCTCTCTCTTGGAGATCCAAGACCCTTTTGTGTATAAAATATCCTTAGTTGTTAATTAGCCTAAATTTTCACTCCATGACATAAATACCCATGATATTGGGGTCTCTGTAGGAGTGAGGTACCTCTTGATTATCGGCCGTGACTCCAAGAATTTTTAAACTTTGAAGATCACGCCAGGAGAGTGTGTGAATCGTACGTTGAAGCTCGAATAGTTAATTGCTTGATTTGTTGAACAGAGGCCTGGAGAGATAACGTTCATCCAAGGTCGGGCTAAGTATAGAAAATATTACGTAGACTTAAGAAATGAACGTCATTTTTATCCGTCTTTCCTCTGTGTTGATCAGAGTGACGTCGAATTGTTGAAAAAAAAAGGGCTTAATGTCCTTTGATAATACGTAACCTCAGTTTATACTGATCCCCACCCTCACCATTTACTCTTTTCATCAAAAATATCCACAGACTCACTCACTCTTTCGAAACCCTTGAGCCTGTGACGTCACAGTGATCGCAAGCAGAAGCAGAAGAATACCAGCAATCTTCATAGTCAGCGGTGCAGATATTCAAGGCCTGGCTAAAGCAAAAAATAAAAAAAGAAAATTGTCATAATCGTTTTCTCCCTTTCATCCAGGAATGTCTTAACAATTTGAGAAACATTTTTTTAAGAAATCGAGGAAAGAAAGAAGAGATAAACATGAACAATACGGCTTGATAGTCTTGGAACCTAGAGTGATCTGCTGACCGGCTACTTTGATGCGATCTTTCCGGCCTTAGCCTTCGATACTTACTTTATCAGTTACCCAACAGTTCTGTGGTTTAAAAACGCAATAGTAGCTTATCTCGTCCCTTCAGTATTAAAAAGCAACGCTGAAATGTTAACTTGGATATGTTTTAAAATAGAAACTCCTTGTTGCAGTGAAATAGTGTCAGTCATTGACAACTTCGTACCGTGACTGATCTGGTGGTTTGCACACCAGCACGGCAAGTAGATCGAACGTACAGTACAGTTTCTTGTGCTTCCATATATTCTTTGGCTCCCTTGTAGACGATGTCTGTAGAAAGATACGATCTGTTAATAAAACTAGCCCTACCCTAGAAATTGCTCAGTCGGATGTTATTGAATTGATAAATCTAATTACCACTGCAGATCACCAATGCTGTTATAGTTATAACTGTTTTTTTTTTATTACCATGCGAACTCTCAGGAACCATGGTCCCGGCAATATATACTAAGGTTCTTGCTGCATGTGAGAAAAAATCTACTTACCTCAGATGACAAAATCTTTTCCTGAACTGCTTAAAACTGAACAACTTGACAAGAATGACGACCCCGAATAAAAGCGCTGGCTATATCCCCTTCTGAATCACGGTCGTTAATTTCACCGGACAGTTTAGATGACTGCTGCTTAGTTTTGTATACTCGAAGTGAAAGAATCTGTATCCGCTCTTAAAAATTAATGTTTTGAAAGCTTTAACGTCCTTTCTGAAATGTCCTTTCCAAATTACCCTTGTATTCCCGTATGTTAATCGTTTTCAGTATGGTAACAAACAAAGATATTTCTTTTATGTTTTCACTGTCTTCTCTCTTGCTTTTTCCAGGAATCGTTCGTTTTGTGTGAGCGAAGATAATGGATTAAAGAGACTTAAATGATGCTGAACAAACATTTGGCTGTTTTTGGTGTGATAAAAAACCCCAAACAAACAAAAAGCAAACACAAAATGAAACTGCATATAAACAGTCAGACGTTTCGGGAATAAAACCTTCATAAATTATTCAGCGCCATTTAACTCTAGTGCTACGTAGCAAAGCCGTTTTTAGCGCTACTAATTAAAGAGACTTGGCTGGTTAAGTACCCTACAACAATCCTTAAGAAATGTAGCTCCCTTTATTTCGATTTCTTATGTAGAATGTTCACGCAGTTGGTCGTCTTGCAGCGCCGGAATTGCTTCCACTGATTGGTATTTCACTATTGTGCTCTTGTTTATTCTTAGATGCCCTTAAAAGTTATCATATAATAAAGCCGAAGCGATATTGAACAGATCCAAATGAAATTTGATAAGTTGTTACACTGTAAGAATTACACTGTAAGAATTAGTTAGGTTGTTGATAAATTTAAGTCTGAATAAATGTTAATTAATCTTTTGTCAAACGTGCCAAGTTGAAGCTTCCTTTATACAAGCGTCGTTATCCATGATGTATTTGAAAGGGACTTCCTGTGTGGAGTTGGTATGTAATTAAATCCCAATTCAGAACCGTTTTGTCAATCGTGATCCTTGTGTAAAGTTTCTGTAGGTGAAATCATAGAGATATCTTGACGGCTTTGATATTTAACAGCTAGACGAGAATGAGAAACCCTTGCCAAGGTTGCACCTGTTTGTGCAGCAATGAAATCCTTCAAGGTCGTTAATTTTTCTCGGACCATTGATGTCAGTTGCTTAGTTTCATGCTTTGAGAGTGAAAGAATGTATATCCTGTTTTCATTTCCTCTCTAACGAGTCCTTCTAAATTTAAGCTCGAGTGCGTCTATGACAATGAATACAGAGAAAAAATTGTTAACCTTGGCAGGCATTTTGCTGTTGTCGATCTAAAGATCGCGAATAAAGTTAGAGTTTCGGGAAACTTAGGCCTAAATTTCATGGCGTATCTGGTTGGTTATTCTAGTTTAAAGAATGTTTGCGAAGAGGTATTTTTAAGCGTGAGTGTTTACCCAATGTAAGTAATGTTGACAATACTTTTCATTTAATGCAACTTTCTTTGTTTCTTCTATTAAGTCCCCTGGGAATGGGGACTTTTGTATGCGGGGAAAGGGGGCATAGTAGAGAGAGGGAGCTTGTTTCATTTGGTGTAACCCAGCACCCGCAGCAAAGGAAGAGGGTTATCGATTCCGCATAACGAACGAGAAGGCATAGTGCAAAAGTTGAAGCACATGAAGTTGAAGCCAGTCATGTAGCTGCAGGTCATGAACAAATTAGTGTCTTACGAACTTTCAGCACGTGGATATTTGAATCATTGCCATTGAAATTTTACATTCGTGGTTAATTAATAAAGTCTGTCGTTTGTTGTAATTCGGTTACAAAGAAAGATGAAGGGGGAGAGGGGGAATAAAGAACAGCGAAATCAGCATCGATTTATTTGTCTGTATTTCTGTGATTAATTTGAATCTTTTCGTGCCTTCGAAAGACAACAGCTCCTCCAAAACAGTGCAAATATGTGCGGTTTATCATGTAAAAGTTTCAGCGACTAAGGAAGCGAGGGAAGTCGATCGTTACGCTTACATTTATGGCTACCTAAAAGCGACGCGGTAAAGGTTCGCCTTGAATATTCCTAGTCCATATATTTTAATTTTAGTACTCTATATAAGGCTTACCTTGTCATTATAGAAATTGCTGTGAAGAGAAAACGGCGTTGGACTCGACAGCTGACTCGGATTCATTCGAACTGCATGATCAAAATATTCCGCTAAGATCGAATCCATGGAGGGGGGGGGAGATCATCCTTTGTATTTGCTTAAAAATACTAGCTAAACAAAGTCTGAGATGATAGGCATCTTCTTTCGGGTTAACTATAAAGCGCTTTCAACTTCGCGAGGTCATTTGGCAGCGATCATGTGTCAACAAAGTAACGGGACAAAAGTCACGTTTTGCCAACATAATTACAAAAAAATTCAAGGAGACAGCAGCCTGACAATGGAAGACAATATTCCAAAGAGTTTGAAGAATTTTCTACTGACGGTTGAACACAAACTAAACGGATTTTTGACGAGAGCCCGCCAACAAATAATTTCGCTCTACGCGAAGTTTAACAAGAACAACAGCCGCTTTCAAGGTCTTTTCGTTACCGCTACGACGACTCGTGTTGAAAATATCGACGCAAATGAAGAGAACGGATGTTAAGAAAACCTTGACGACACAAAAAATAGCGATACTCGGGGAATTAAGCCGGATGAAGGCTTTGGCTGCTCTTGATTCCGCCCTGTGGATGTTCTTCTCATCTTCTTTATCAACAGCTAGGTCGTGAGGTTTGTATTCTAAACATGATCTGCGCGCTACACTCGCGCCAGGTTCTCTGTACCATGCCGGCAGATTATTAATTTATGGTAATTCCGGTCATCACAAATTGCATTTATGCGGATCGGCTTATCTCATGAAAAACTAAATAAATACAGAAAAAATTATGGAAAATTAAAAGATTCTCGGTTACAGACGCGGCTGTGGCGTTGCAGAGATCTCTCACTATTTGGTAAGATAACCATTATCAAATCCTTTCTGCTTCCGAAGATGCCATATGTGTTCTCTATTCTTTCAACCCGGAAAGATTTTATAAAACAGTTTAATACTCTCATATCTAATTTTCTATTGGCTGGGCCAGATAAAATAACTTGATCTGCAGCAATTAATGATATAGCTTTTGGAGGACTAAACTTACTTCAACTGGATCTCATTGATGAGCTTGGATTGGAAGGCTTTTTACTCAAGGTGCTTTATCACTGAAAGCGTACATCAATCACTTGCTCGAAGATTACGGTGGAACAATTTTGTTCAGGTGTAACTATGACATCAAGGAAACTCATTCCACATTTTATGATGAGCTTCTCAATTGGTGAGTTGATTTTAGAGATGATTTTTCTACCAAATCTGCTAGATCTGAAAGCGTAATTTGAAACAATAAGGTCATCAAAATAATTTAGATTCATAAAATTGTGCAAAAAGTAAAGGTCCGACACATACAACCTTGTTAACATGGTCAGGGATTCGAAGCAGTATTCCCGCCCACTTTAAAACTTTGGATGTAGATGCAAGTGAAATCAGTTCACTAAAATTTCAGCGTGGGGAAAATGTCTTTGATCCAGTGAGATTTAAAAGTAAACATTTCTATGAGTTACTTCCCTCGGAAAAGACAGTGGTGTCCAGAGGTGTTGTTAAACTCTAAGGTTGATTTTGGTTTAGATTAGAAAAAACAAAACCAAAAAAAAAAAAATCAAAAAAAAAAAAAAAACAAACAAACAAACAAACAAGAGGCCATATTGGCCTTTACTCGGCCTTCCCGCAAAAGGCAATCAGAAATTTTTAATTTGCTACTTCGCTGATTCACCTGCAGGGTTGTAATATTATGACAACGTTAGAATAACAAGATCTGAATTCCTTTCCAGATTTTATTTTCATTATTTCATCATGTTCATCATGTGCAGATAGTAGCACTGCCTTCTCTAATACAACACATTCTTCAAGTACAGTCAACACTGCTTGTGTTATGGATGTCTAGAAAACGATAACCCAGAAAACGACCTCATAGAAAGCCGACTAATGAAACAATAAACGATTAGGGACCGGTCATTATTTATGTAGAGGGGGGGGATAGGTGAAAATTTTTGCCTGGCCCTCCCTCCTCAGGTCTAAAAATGGCAAGTAGCCCTCCACTTAATTCAATATTTCAATGATGACCCCCCCCCCATTTTTCCACTTATGATTTTATTTCCGTATTTTTTCATATTTGTGTGGTTGCTGGAAAAGTACTGGTTCTATAAAGTAGTGTTTTGTTGCAGTACATGCAGTATAGGAAAATATTCCTTTCCAGCATTGGAAAGGTTATATATCTTCTGAAGTTGCCATCACAAAATGTGCATTCAAGGTGCCACTTTTCAGATGTTGGACACCAAATATTAAACCCTGGAGGATAAATATTTTTTCCAATATATTTTCCAAGGTGGAAAGCAATATTTTAAGTGTTATGTTATTCATGTTTTATTACTTCATGGGCTATTGAACCTACAAATATTTTGTTAATTTTGATATTAAATGCAGCCCAAATCAAACACTGAAACAGGCTGATCTGGATTTGTGTTTTTATTAAAGTGTGAAATATTAAAGGAATGAAGTTTATGACAATTCTTGGTTTTCAGTCACGCAATTTAAAAAATAAAATCATCAACCATTCGATAGATAAAGTCAAGAAATTGACATATTGTAGAATGGTAATAAATAAACAACATGCTTAAGTCTCAGGGTGGTGCGGTATCCCGTACTCGAGTTGTTAGGCAAAATGTACCACTCAAAATTATAGAGTTTAGTATGGAAACATCATGTTAGTGTTCCTCTGAGGGGCACAAATATGGCGGCCGGAAACGAGTGAAAACACCTGGAATTTACTTTTGCTTTCTCAAAGTCTTTCTTCTCTGTTTTGAGCTCGCAAACATTCACATAGACGCTTCTCTTATCATGTTGGCTTTTCAGACCTTAAAAAAATATGCGGGGAATCAATGTTTTCATGTACGTGACATGCTTGTGAGCAGACATGTTTATGTCACACACTGTAATAAAATCTAAAATTCAAATTGCTCTATTTTCAAAACAAAACAAGCAACCAAGCTGAAAACATGCAAGCCGATACATTTCTAAAACGTCTTTTACGTGATGAAGCTAAAAATGAAAAAGTTTGTTTAATTTTGAATTTTAGTTTCTTATGACGTCATGTGAAAACCAAGACTATTCTAGCTTCTAACTGGGTTGTCCATCTTCACCACCTGGATCTTTGAAATTGATTTTGTAAAAGTAATCCCATTTGCAAAAGCACAGACAAGACCCCTTGCAAAACCTAAAAATAATAACCCCCCCCTATTAATTGTTTTAAAAAAATTAGCCTCCCCTCCTACCAATCTAAAACAGCCTTGACCCCCCTCCCTCTACATAAATAATGACCGGTCCCTTAGTGGCTTTTGACTGCTTTTGATCCCAGGAGTTTGCTTCCTCGTATAGGTCCACTAGCTTGCACTAAAGACCACTACAGAACGCAGGATTTTTTGGCATAAACATTACTGGAATCTCGGTGAAATGTGAGGAGAAAAAATATTCAGCAGGGTGAAAATGTTTGCTGAAATACGTCACTTGAAACAGAGACATTGCTATAAAAAAGAGAGTAAGGCTTCTGCAGCCAGTTCTATAGTTGGATTTCATGTCACGCAGGTATGAAATACAATCGCTTATCATTCAAAAATAATGTCAAGAAATTGAGATATTGGACAAATAAAGTAAATAAACTACCTGTAAAAGTCTCAGGAGTGTGTAATATCCCGTACTTGAGTTATTCAGCAAAATATATCACTCAAAATTACAGCGGTTTAGTTTGTAGAAGCCGCGGGCACGATTAAAACATCTGGAGTTCAGTTTGGCTATGTTAAAACCTTTCGTCTCGCTGTTGAATTTGCAAACAATTGTATTGACACTTATGTCCACATATAAGTTGTTCAGACCTCGTAAACAGAAGATGAATCGTCATTTTAGTGTTCGTGATGTTAACATGCCGGCCTTCGGCGGCCTTGTTTTGTGCAACTTCGTCCCCAGGGCTTTCCGAGAGGTATTGCTTTATTTAGCTTGCGTTTGCGAAGAAACGCAGGAAGTGAGTTTTGTGGATGAAACACGAGGACAAAGAATAAAATGACGAAGAAAAACCAAGCTCATATTTAGACTCGGCCTTCCCCTGGAACGGCCGAGTAACTATTTCTAATTGAAGTCTGTATCATCTGAAACCTTCGTTAGAAGTTTTCAATTTCATTTTTTTAGACGATATTATCTATAGGAATGTGCGATTGGCCAAAAACGATTATGTTCCAAAGGATTCCTGTTCAATTTGCGCTGAACCAGAAATGGTGCGTCACTTATTTTCTAAATATCCATTCACAAATCTTTGTTTCAAAAACCTTGAGAATTCCTGGTTCACACTTTCAGGCCAGTGCGAAGTGTTTGTACTTCAAGACATATTTATTGGGAAACTGGGAAAAAAGTAATCTAATAATTATTTCATAATTCTTGCAAAACTGCACATTTGGTTAGGTCGGAGTTATTCCAAAAAGCCTGGTCTTGACATTTTCAAAGATGTGGCTTACTGGAAATATCGAACAGAGAAATACATAGCTCTTAAAAATAGCAGAGAGAAAATTTCAGGCTAAGTGGCAAGTACATAATATATATTTAGCCAAGCCTAAAAGCGGAGCTCCAAAAGCATTCTACTGGCATTTACATATAGTCTGCTTGTCATATCAAAATTTCAAAACAAAAAATTATTAAATTGAGAAAAAAGTGTCAAAGTGACATCTTGTGAAAAAACAGAAACGTTTCGGGCATAGCTCTTCTTCAGTGTGAAAACCATTAAATGTTTGCGCGACTGTAAAACTGAAAGAAACGTTGCTAAGAGCTAAGCGCGCGGAAAAAAGGACGCGCGCGCGCCATTTATAAGAAATGAAAAACATTATTTAGACCGTCTGGTTGCATAGTACCGAGCCTAAAAATGAGTTCCATTTCTAATTGTTTCCGTCTGGCATTGACTTCAGCACATTTCCGCAAACCTCTAACAAGGATGTCAGATAGACTGTGGCCGGGAGAGTTACAGTGCTCTGCGACCGGGAAACCACTAGTGTTCTTTTGGACGCTTCGTAGATGTTCGCTTGTCATATCACCCATCTGACCTCACTCAAGCTACAGACCCAATGCTGTAAAAAATAGTATGGAAAGGTGATCTGAGCCAGTGGCACAGTGGATTTGGACCCTCCAGTTCAGATCTGCTTGTGGATTAGATTTGGACCCCCTAATCCAGAACTGCTAGTAGATATGATCCCCCTAGTACGGATTTGGACGCCCCACCTCCCCCCTCCCCAAAAAGCGTTCTATTGAGTAAGGCAATAAAAATTCCTTTGCAAATTGAGTTTGGAGATGTTAAAAAGCAAACTAAAAATATTGAGGTAGGTTTTTTTAAAAATAATCTTTAATACTTTGTGTAAAAAAGAACCTGCAATGTGAGTTTGCATCTATAAATTTTAAAAACAAAACATTTCTTAACATCTTAGAGTAATACCTAAGGACAGGTCTGTTTCCCCATTCAACTGTAGGCTACTTAGTTATGGTTTAGAGCCACTAGAAATTGGTGGAGAAGCCCGGTGAATGCTATTTTGAATCATTATCCGACATCAGATATATAGTGATTCAGATCATCACTTCATAATGAATGCAATTTCAGTTATCCAAAGCCTTCCATGAGACAGTTGGAAATCAGAAATTGTGTATCCTCTGGATATATGTATGCCTCAAAAAAATTATGAAAGAAAGATACATGGAAATTAATAAAAATATTTAGATGATATGCATTAAAACCAAGATGTTTGTTTTGATCAGTTACTTCTTGACCTTACTATCGCAAAAAACTTCTTGCTGACATTAAGCGAATCAATCAATGCACCTACAGTGTTTTCAAAAAGAAATCCAGCTGCTCTTCTGGTCAGCCAAGTGCAAGACTAAGCAACTTGATAATAAAATATTGGGCATTTGGTTGATATCACTATCAAGGTAATTAACAAAGTAGTAGGAGGATTTAAGGTAATGATTCACCAAAGCAAAAGTGCTGGAAATCCATGTTAGCCATCTTAACTTGATTTTCTATTTTGCAAGAAAGGTAAGGAATAGTCTAACATTTCTCCATGTACATTTGAAATTGCACAACATACTTCATCAAACATTAAAAATCCCATTAAAAATTAGTGCCAAATGTCATCCAAACATACCACAAGATTGGTGTTACCAGCTATGAATAAAATTAATTGAAAGAAGGAAGTCCAAAGGATGTGAACATTGATGAGAAAGAGCATACTTTAAGTTTAATTTTAAGTTTTAAGTTTAATAATAATTTGTCATGCTAATACATCTAAGTTGATACAAAAAAAGTGCATGACTGGAGAATAATTGGGAGAAAGTAAATTCCCATATAAAGAAAATTATCTAATACAGTAATAGCCCATGTATAAGAACCTGGGTTTTAAGAACCGGTTAGGCTAAAATTTTCATTTTAAGCCCACTGCACATAAGAACCTATTAAGGTTAAAATTTTAAGTAAGGTGGGGTTGCTGTAGAAGTGTAAAGGTAGAAACTGCTGAATGAGTTTCTTTGTTATGTTTTGTTAAGGACATACACTGTACCTGCACTGAACTGCCCATAGGCATTTCTCTATGGTACAAATAAATGATTTATACTGTATTATGAGATGATATTTATCATGTATATATAGTATATTCAGATAAAATTCATATAAAAATATAAGAACCTATTTTAAGAACCTTGGTAGCCTAAATTTGCTTTAAGTACCATTTATATAAGAAGCAGTGAAAACGTAAAGCTTGTGGGATGTGGCTGGAGTGACAAGGATATACCTCACAAATTAATGTGATTTGGTAAGCTGAAGCCACTCTCAAGGCACTAAGGCCACATGGTAGCGGGCATTACCCCTTAAATCTACCAAAGCAAAGATTGAGCCCAAGCATTAGCAGCCATGGACAGCTGTTTCGACCTTGTTAGGCCTCATCAGCATGGCATAGCTAATGCTCGGGCTCAAGTACCCACATATCCATAAAACAAGCAGTGAAAACGTAAAGCTTGTGGGATGTGGCTGGAGTGACAAGGATATACCTCACAAATTAATGTGATTTGGTAAGCTGTAGCCACTCTAAAGGCACTAAGGCCACATGGTAGCGGGCATTACCCCTTAAATCTACCAAAGCAAAGATTGAGCCCAAGCATTAGCAGCCATGGACAGCTGTTTCGGCCTTGTTAGGCCTCATCAGCATGGCATAGCTAATGCTCAGGCTCAAGTACCCACGTTTTCACTGCTTGTTTTATGGATATGTGGGTACTTGAGCCTGAGCATTAGCTATGCCATGCTGATGAGGCTTAACAAGGCCGAAACAGCTGTCCATGGCTGCTAATGCTTGGGCTCAATCTTTGCTTTAGTAGATTTAAGGGGTAATGCCCGCTACCATGTGGCCTTAGTGCCTTTAGAGTGGCTTCAGCTTACCAAATCACATTAATTTGTGAGGTATATCCTTGTCACTCCAGCCACATCCCACAAGCTCTACGTTTTCACTGCTTGTTTTATGGATATGTGGGTACTTGAGCCCGAGCATTAGCTATGCCATGCTGATGAGGCCTAACAAGGCCGAAACAGCTGTCCATGGCTGCTAATGCTTGGGCTCAATCTTTGCTTTGGTAGATTTAAGGGGTAATGCCCGCTACCATGTGGCCTTAGTGCCTTTAGAGTGGCTTCAGCTTACCAAATCACATTAATTTGTGAGGTATATCCTTGTCACTCCAGCCACATCACACAAGCTTTACGTTTTCACCGCTTGTTTTATGGATATGTGGGTACTTGAGCCCGAGCATTAGCTATGCCATGCTGATGAGGCTTAACAAGGCCGAAACAGCTGTCCATGGCTGCTAATGCTTGGGCTCAATCTTTGCTTTAGTAGATTTAAGGGGTAATGCCCGCTACCATGTGGCCTTAGTGCCTTTAGAGTGGCTTCAGCTTACCAAATCACATTAATTTGTGAGGTATATCCTTGTCACTCCAGCCACATCCCACAAGCTTTACGTTTTCACTGCTTGTTTTATGGATATGTGGGTACTTGAGCCCGAGCATTAGCTATGCCATGCTGATGAGGCCTAACAAGGCCGAAACAGCTGTCCATGGCTGCTAATGCGTGGGCTCAATCTTTGCTTTGGTAGATTTAAGGGGTAATGCCCGCTACCATGTGGCCTTAGTGCCTTTAGAGTGGCTTCAGCTTACCAAATCACATTAATTTGTGAGGTATATCCTTGTCACTCCAGCCACATCACACAAGCTTTACGTTTTCACTGCTTGTTTTATGGATATGTGGGTACTTGAGCCTGAGCATTAGCTATGCCATGCTGATGAGGCCTAACAAGGCCGAAACAGCTGTCCATGGCTGCTAATGCTTGGGCTCAATCTTTGCTTTGGTAGATTTAAGGGGTAATGCCCGCTACCATGTGGCCTTAGTGCCTTTAGAGTGGCTTCAGCTTACCGAATCACATTAATTTGTGAGGTATATCCTTGTCACTCCAGCCACATCCCACAAGCTTTACGTTTTCACTGCTTGTTTTATGGATATGTGGGTACTTGAGCCCGAGCATTAGCTATGCCATGCTGATGAGGCCTAACAAGGCCGAAACAGCTGTCCATGGCTGCTAATGCTTGGGCTCAATCTTTGCTTTGGTAGATTTAAGGGGTAATGCCCGCTACCATATGGCATTAGTGCCTTTAGAGTGGCTTCAGCTTACCAAATCACATTAATTTGTGAGGTATATCATTTATATAAGAGCCTATTTAGGTTAAATTGGAAAATTCAGGTTCTTATAAGTGGGCTATTACTGTATTACAAATTCTAAGAACTAAGAGATGACATTTAAATGTGCCTCAAAGCTAACCTAATCAAATTAAATCGAATACTTGTCTCTTAGAAGTCACCTCTGCTTTGAGATTGACACTAAGAATTAAGAAGTAGAATTGAAATACAATCCAAAGCTAACATAATTAAATTACATACTTGTCACTCACAAGCTACATCTGATTTAAAATTGATACACACAATGTAATAGATAGGACTTAAAACTGATTAAAGAAGGTGCATGCATGATGTTCGATGGAACACCATTCCAGTCTGGTATGTAGCGATTATAAGAAGAAAAGCTGAAGGCCATATATATATATATATATATATATATATATATATATATATATATATATATATATATATATATATATTTAGTCAGGCCAAGCCTAGAATCGGAGCTGCACACTCTCACCGAGCAACTTCGCATGGCTTTATTTGGGCCAGTTTAATTTGTGTCCAAAACAATTGAGCAGCAGCAGGGAAAAGGATGAGTTTTCGATTGCAAACGTTTGCAAAAAAAAAAAAAGACAGACATTCGTGAGTCCTAACTACTTTCAGATGAAAGCGTAACGGAATTCAAAGCGGATAAAAAAAAAAACACTACAAGCGAACAAAGTACGATGCGAGTGTTTTGCTCGAAGAAGGAGAAGGTGGAGAAATTATTTTATGTACAAGACTAGCTTGTACATAAAATAGCTTGTACTGATTAATCTAGAAAAATCGGTATTTATTTTGACATAAATGCCCGTAGAAAAGACAATAAAGGGTAAAAACTGATCGTTAAGAGCAGTCAACAATTTTTACAATTTTTTGCATAAACCCAGAGTCACTCGCGTTGGTGGAGGTGTTGGCCTTTACATTGGTGAGCATTTGAATTACAAACAACGTCCTGATCTAGCGTTCCCTTTCGACGGAAGTGCTGAATCTTTGTTTGTTGAAATTAATAGGACAAAAGAAAAGAATGTAATTGTCGGCATTATTTATCGACCACCCGACTCACTGTTAAATGAATTTCTGTCTGATTTGGACCTAGTACTGGGAAAAATTACCAAAGAAAATAAGCTTGTATTTTTAATGGGTGACTGGAATTTAAATCTAATTAATCACCATTGCCATAAAGCGGCAAGTGACTTCTTGGATTTGCTGTACTCTAGGATGCTTTTCCCACTCATTACACGTCCCACTAGAATTACGGCGAACAAAGCTTCACTGATAGATAACATTTTCACGAACGATCCACTTTGTCCTTCAATAAGTGGTCTTTTTCTCAATGATATATCTGACCATTTACCGATTTTTTCACTTGTTTTGAATAATAATAGCACCAGTGACAAGGACAAATACGTAATCTTTCGTGAAAAAAATGCGCATAATCTAAGTGCATTTAAAGATGACTTAGGTAGGATAAACTGGGCTGAAATACCTGGTTTAGATGATCCATCTTGCGCTTATAAAATCTTTATTGAAAAGTTTGTTTCAATTTATGATCGGTGTTTTCCACTCAAAAAAAAGAAAGTGAAGTGTAAGCCTTGGTTTACTAAAGGTCTTGCTAATTCCGTTAAGAAGAAAAATATGTTGTATAAGTGTTTTCTTAGGCCCGTTTCAAACGTCGAACTTCTCATGTACCGAATCTAATGCAAATGAGAAAAATCTATTGTTTTCGCTCATTTGCATTAGATTCGGTACATGAGAAGTTCGACGTTTGAAACGGGCCTTAATAACCCTAACTCTTCTAATGAAAATGTATACAAGTCTTACAAAAACAAACTCACCCATTCTCTTCGAGTTGCTAAGCGTTTATATTATGAAAAACAAAATGAGAAACTAAAATCAAATGTTAAGGCCATTTGGAAAGTTCTCAATGAAATTCTTAATAGAAATAAAGGTAAGCGTGGTCTACCATCCGTATTTAGGGCAGATTCTCGTGAAATTTCCGATCCAAAGGAAATAGCTAATCTTTTTTGTAAATATTTTACTAACATTGGCCCTAATTTAGCTAGCAAAATTCCTGCATCAGAAAAGTCGCATAGTTCTTTTTTTACCCCCCAGACTAGTCAATTCAATATTTCTTGAAGTTGCAAATGAGGAAGGAATTATTGAAATATGTCGTACTTGTCGTTCAGGTAATGCTGTAGGTCATGACAATATTTCTATGAACTTAATTAAAGATACTATTGATATAATAATCTCCCTTGTTACTAGCTTGATTAACTTATCCATCACCTCTGGTATTGTGCCAAATCAATTAAAAATTGCTCGAGTTATTCCTTTATTTAAATCTGGTGAACAGGATATATTTACAAATTACAGACCCGTGTCTGTTTTACCTGCATTCTCTAAAATTCTAGAGAGAGTCATGTACAATATTCTTTTAAGGTTTCTTAATGTCTATAAAATTCTCTCTGATAATCAGTATGGTTTTCGCAAACATCACTCCACTGCTTATGCTCTAGGTTGTTTGTATGACAAAATCTCTTCCGCTATTGAAAATAAGGAATATACAGTTGGTATTTTTATAGATTTGTCTAAAGCCTTTGACACCGTTGATCATCAAATTTTAATTTCAAAACTAGAGCATTATGGTGTTCGAGGCACTGCACTTAGATGGTTTGAAAGCTATCTAAGCGATAGACAACAATATGTGGAATTTAATGGTATTTGTTCGGATTCTTGCCAAATAAAGTGTGGGGTGCCTCAGGGCTCTATACTAGGCCCCCCCTCTTTCTGCTCTATATAAATGATCTGTGTAATGTGTCAAAGGTGGTGGACTTTATTCTTTTTGCTGATGACACTAACATATTTTTTTCTCACAAAGATTTTAATTTACTTTCCGAAACCATAAATTCTGAAATGTGTAAATTAACACAGTGGTGTCGAGCTAATAAGCTGTCAATTAACTTTAAAAAATCGAATTTTATGGTTTTTAGACCACGCCAAAGGAGGCAAACACTTGATCTATCTATTCAAATTGACAACAATAAGATTGATTGTGTGAAAGAAACAGTATTTTTAGGTGTTATCCTTGATGAGCATTTGTCATGGAAGCCTCACATTCTTAGTGTCTCTAGAAAAATATCAAAATCTATAGGCATTATTCATAAGTCAAGTTTTTGCCTTCCCAAAACTTCCTTACACTGTTTGTACTATAGTCTAGTTTACCCTTACTTAATATATTGTGTTTCAGTTTGGGGATCGACATATCAGAGTAATTTAAATCGCGTTATTCTTCTGCAAAAGAAGATAATAAGAATAATATCTATAGTTCCTATCGATTCCCACACTGATGTTCTTTTCAAAGAAAAGGAGATTTTGAAATTCTCTGACATTTATTTATACCAGATAGGTAAATTCATGTATCTATTCAAAAGAGGTTTACTTCCTAATTATTTTCGTGATATGTTTACTCTCGCAAGCCAGTTACATTCGCATTATACTAGAAATTGCAACCTTTTTTACATACCTCCCTGCCGAATTAATATTCGAAACTTTTCTATTCGGTTTCAAGGACCTAAGTTTTTCAACTCGTTAAGTCATGACATTCAAAACAGTGAAAGCATCCGTTTGTTTGGGAAAAGACTTAAAAAATTCCTTCTTTCTTAGGCAAATATACTCATTGTTGAGCTACTTACTTCTTCTTTTTCTTTTTTTTTTCTTTTCTTTTTAAAATAATACATTTCATATTTCATGCTGTCCCCGCAATTCGTATGATGTATCCTATATTGTCAGGAAGCCTATAGTTCATAAGCCCCGGCTTCTATATAGGCTTTCTTGTCATTACCACCTTAAACATTTGTAGTCTATTGTCTTAAGTTTAAGTTATTATAAATTTCTTGTGTTTCGTATTTTTAAATTTTGTATTTTTATGTGGTTAATGGCAAATAAATGGAAAAATGGAAAAATGGAAATGGAAAATGGAAAATGGAAAATGGAAAATGGAAAATGGAAAATGGAAATGGAAATGGAAAACAGGAATTGACCGCGGTTCAGAAACAACAGAACAACAAACATAAGTATTACAAGAAAACAAAGCACAATACGAATAATATTTCTTCGAAGATTCTAGGAGAAGGTGGAGAAATTAGACAAGTAACAAAAATTGCTTCGCAATTTTGACATAAATGTCCGTAGAAAAGACAAAAATGAGGTCCACACCTGATCGTTTAGAGCAGTCAACAGGAATCACTGAGGCAGCAATCACTCGGAACGCGACAGAGCTGAATAATAGCGCCATTTCCCACAAAATCTTTCCTTGGCTGACACAAAACGCTAAAGAGCTTTGATAGTTTTACTGGTACTTTCCATGTCTTCCGAAGAACCTTCTTCAATTAATGATTCTCAATGGCAAAGCGTCATCCAGTTAACGAAGAAAGCGCTTGTCAAACCACACCAGCATTTCTCTCGCAGACTCGTCCACAATAAAATTTATCAAAGCCAGCCCAGCCAGTCAACCCATTTCGGTGTTTAACATCCAAACGCTGATTCTTACCGGTTCAAACAATGTTTATAGACGGCGAAACTTAATATTGCTGTTTACAGGCCGCTTTCGATGAAGATTTCAAATGACGAGTGAAGCGCGCTGGTCTTTGACATTTTTGACGGCATTTTGACAACTTTATGTCAGATTTTAAGACGTGCACATGCACATGCATTTGATCGGCTTTTTTTTTTCACTCGAGCTTGAGTTTCCGCCTTTAATGCTTAATTTTACGAGGACTCATTGTGATATATGGGTTATTGGCCAAGCGTGAGTACAAGATGGCGGGATATTGGCCAAGTTCTTTTTTTGCGTGTTTATGGACCGAGACGAAGTCGAGGTCCATAAACACGCAAAAAAAAGAACGAGACCAATATCCCACCATCTTGACCGAACAAGCTTGGTCAATAAAGGATTTATTATATGACTCAAAGGACGCTATCAAGAGAAAGTAGAACGCGGGACGAACGGGCTATCCCGAGAGGTCAAGATGGCTCCATCTTGACCTCGCGGGTAGCCAATCACAGCAGGAGAATTGATTCATCTTGACCGCTGAAAGAGCCAGTCATATAATAATACGTGTTATTAAGATAAGGGCAAAAGTTTCTTAACGCTGTTGAGGTACCAAGGTCGAAAAACAGTCAGCCAAGCCGAGTAAAAACACTCGTTCGCTTGCAAAGAAAATAACGTAACAAAAAAACCCCAAACAATTCAACTACTTCTTTGCGTCCAAAACGAGTACAGATGATTGTTATTTATATCCATTCCAGAGAAAAATACAAGTTTCATTCCTGAACAAAAGTAACAACGATTAAACCAAATGTTAAGCTTCTATTTATTTAATTTACCTCACTGTCCTGCGCTGTGTTGTAGAGGTTTCTACCACTTGAAAATACGTAAGCTTCAGTAAAGTAAAAACAAGCATCCGCAAAAATAGCAAACGGTTTGTCCAAAGAAAGAGCTTCTTCCACAGAATTTTCCACAGAAACTGAAACTGTATATAATGAATATGTGAACGATCATCGCATCAGGCTTTATTTTCACTACTGCTTAAGTAGTGTTCATAACAGCGATGATCACTCACATATTCATTCATTAATCCGCAGCCCAAATATATGAATTTTATACATTCATGGTCATTTGTTCATCATTCACGTACAAGCCTGAATCTTTTCAGGCTTTATTTTCACTACTGTTTAAGTAGCCAAGTGAAGAATGGGGTTCTAACCCCGTTGAAGTCCTAAATTTTTTCATCCTTCTTTTCTCAATTGCATAAATTGCGTTCACAACTGCGAGGATCACTCTTCATTTGATTTCATTTCCGCAGTTCATATCATTTATTTCATATATCATAGTGTTCATCAAAGTGCTATGATCATTCACATATTCATATCTCTTTTCGCTTGTTCAAATTTTTATTCCTCTTCTCTCGTAGTATTAATGCTGAATTTGAAATACACAATCAAAGGAGGCCGAGGTTTCGGCGTTACATGAAATGGCCAAAAACATCAGTGCAGACTCTTCCGCCATTGTCGCTTTCGGGGCCATTAATCAAATCCTGAGTATACTACACTCGCAGTTCTTGACCAGCGGTCACCGCCACAGGGGTATCATAAATCGACATGACAAGCTCAGGAGAACGTGAACTGTATCCGGGGATCAGAGTCCATTTATCATTTCTACCAATCTTGCTTGAAAGAAAATTAAAGGATACTGTCCGTGGTGGTTGTCAGGGAGACGTCGGTATAATTCGCGTTGCCTTTTATCAAGTAATAGTCGCAGCCCCAGTAAGACCAATAGTTATCATGGCCATCCAAGCAGGAAACATAGCCATACAGATGAACAAGCTTAACCTTCATTAGATTGCCGCCAGCTGAAGCTTTGAACGAGCCAAACTGGCTGTCCTTAGCGCCAAAACACACAGGGGCGGAGTTAAGCTTGACGTATCGATCATTTACGCCTGCAGGTTTGATAACCATAAAATAATAACGCAAATGAGTGAATCACAAACAAATATATTTGGTTATTGAATGAATAAATAGATGAATAATGACTAAAAGAGTTAGAGATTTAGATGCTCAAATCAAATTAATTTCTCCTTATTTAATAACAGCGCTGTAAGAAGCGTTCTGGAAGTGACCTTGAAAAGAGTTTAATGCAGATTTCTAATGATGTTTTACTTTCCTACTTGACCCCGCAAGCCTTAGTTACTTAGAGTTTGGTCATTTGAAATGACCGATTTAAATGCCCAGTAAAAATTGACGACAATAGAAAGTATTGATGGAAGAAGCATTACGAATCTCCCGTGGCTTGCTTAAATCAATGTTATCTATCAGTCACACTTCATTACTTAACAGTTTTTGCGAAATGTAATATCACCAACTATCGCAGCTAACACAGACCACATCTGCAGGATACCGAACATGATGAAAGGTTATTTTTACAATGATGAGGCTATTTATTAAATAATTCGGTACTTCAACCCGAACTAGTGACTGAATTTGTTTTTAAGTGTTGTACCGTAATGTTTCTGCAGTTTTTATCTGTACGATAGAAACGTTCTGAAGAGTTTAACGGAAATGTTACGAATCACCAGCGATACTCAGAGTACATTTGCTAGTTGAATAGAAAAAATAGAAACGGAAGGCCTTAGTGCGTGAGAAAACGCATTTGCTTTGCAAATAACGTTTGAAAATAAACTTTCGAAATTTCTGCAATGAACTGCTCTTTCTAGCAATTTTTCAAACGAAAGGACATCGCTTGACCGGCTCTGCGCGTACAGCTTCAAAATCATCGCAAATCTGGCATTTTGCTCAATCCAAAACAGAAACTTCTCGATAAAATCGAACAATCATACAACAGAACTGACCAGACGAAATCTAAGTGCTGCCTGTTTTTATTATAATTAAACGATTTTAGCGTCACCTTGATTCGATCAGAGACGCCATTAATACGCGCGCAGAGCAAACTGATAATAGACCTTTTTTCAGTTTTCTCACAGATTAAATAGAATTTATTTACAAATATGGGTAAAACTATATTGAGTGTTCTCGTTACTCCCTTGGATGCCTTACATCAGACTAAGCATTGTCAGTAAGGGAAAGCGCGGCTGCCGATTCTATTTAATTTGTATTTAATAATAGTTATGTTATACATGTTCTTTTCAAACACAGTGGCCATAATACGAGCAGAGTACACTTTGATTCCCTTCTCTTTAATAAATTAAGCATATGTATTCACATGTTTTTCTCGTAGAAGTTTTACGCCTCATAAAGCATCAATTGAAAATTCACAAGCAAAACAACTTTTTATTTAAGAACTGTATTCATCCTTAAGGACATCATTAAGCTGGTTAAGTGGGACTTTTTACTGACAATTAATCATTTTTATTCATATCCAAAAATAATTTATCTAAACCATACAAAACAAAAAGTCTAAGTAAGAAAAGCGTGCTCAATATAGATGTTTTCGATACTAAAAACAGGAAATGAACACGAAAAGCAACTGCATTGGCAAGTTTCCAACTTTTACCAGTATTATGCCACACCCCGTACACATATATATATATTCAAGTTAATTTTTTAATTTATTCCTCTGAATGTTTCTCGTCGTGGCAGTTGAGGACCTTAACCGTTGAGGATTTTTGAAGCAGAGGGTAGCCACTAATACTTGCCATATATACGACCAACTTTAACATTTTATCCCTTAAGTCCTTGCACGCCTGACAAACATCATTTAAAAATTCGCAATTGGTACAAGGTTTAATTGGAATAGTTTATATAACCTTTGGCAGCATTTAGCTGGTAAAATGGGTATTAGTAAAGTGCCTAGCCTGATATATGTATGTTTCATCCCTGCGAATGGACTCATCAGGGACCTTTCGGTGTAGCCAACTAGTTAAACATCGCATTTGAAGTCTCGCCAGCAATCAAATGATGGTGGCAATCTGGCCTTATATCTCATAAGGATTCCCAATTGCATAACGTGCCGATAAACTATTGAAATTGTAAAGAAGAATTCAATGTATGTTAAGGACTTACTAGATCACATTAATTTATGAGGTATCCTTGTCACTCCAGCCACATCCCATAAGCTTTATGTTTTCTAGCCTGACATATGTATGTTTCATCCCTGCCAAGGGACTCATCAGAGACCATACGTATGTCAGGCTAGCCAACTTAATATGCATTGAATTATTGTTTACAATTTCAATAGTTGTTTATCGGCACGTTACGCAATTTTGAATCCTTATGAGATATAATTCCAGATTGCCACTATCATGTGATTCTTTTTAACTGCGCCAACCACCTCATCTTCTAGAAATTCTGAGTCACTTTTTAACTTTGTACAGTAATTCAGGAATTTCCCGCACTCGAGATCATCATCACAGGTCGCATCAACCTCGTTCTGCCGCGCATTGGGCATGTCAACCTCAGCTGGCTTTCATTTCTTTGCATCTCGTCTTTTCCTTTTTCGCTCCTCCTGAAGCCTTTTTTTCCACTCCCGTTTTTGTCTCTTCTTCTCCTCTTTCGAATGTCGGACGAAAGCGATACCTCTCGTCTTTCAGTATCGATATTTTCTTTCTACGTTTAACGACGTACAGCTGTATACCAGTTTTATTACAGGTTGGAAAATGAAGAAAAGAAGAATAGTGTAGCTCATGCTTACCTTCAAACGAGAAATTGTGCGTGTTTTCGTTGTGTCAAAGTATACCTGCAGCCTCGCAGAGAACAATAACTTGCATTTGAAGATACAGCAGTTTTATGTTTATTGTCGAAAGTAATTTACCTTTGTTTTTCTTTTTCTTCACCTTGCTCTTGGATTGATTAGCAAAATTCGCATCATTTTCTCAACTAATGAGAAGTACAATCAAAGCGCAATTTTCCGCCATTGCCGTCGGCTACATTTAATTGTTTTCTAATAGGTTTGGTTTATTCCATTGTAAATCGCGTCCTTTGTGATTGATCAGAGTAATGTCTTTGGTTTTGTTAAACCGCTCCTTCAGTATTTTTTAAGCACAAATTGGGAATTAGCAGAACTAAAACAAAGGGAAATCATTGATGGTTCTGAAAAATGCAAATTTTATAAATCTAGTCTTATGGTCCAAACATGCCAGTTGGAGCAAAGGTCACCGTTTTCCCAAAGGGATAAGATCTTCAAAGTTAAGCATATTCTGTCCCAGTCCCTTTTCAATTATATTTTACGCTCAAATGGTTTTACTAGGAGTTCTACACAGTTTAAAATCCTTTGTCTTACCAATTAAACAAACTACCCACCCAGCAGGAAATTTCCTATTCCGATCGTCTCAAAGTTGCCGGTACATGAAGGGATACATTTTTCTCGTCGTGTTGTGTTGTCATGACAAAAGTTGAGGCATAATGACAAGGAAATCAGCTTTGACTATCCGATAGAAAGGCTGCTCGATAAGTTAAGCAAAACTTCAAGTCCCTTTTTGTAGGAATTTCCGTTCTGCTGGGTGACTAGTTTGTTGAATTGGTAAAATAAAGGATTTTAAACTGTGTATAACTCATAGTAAAACCATTTCAGCGTAAACCAAAATTGAGAAGGGACTGGGACAGAATATGCTTAACTTTGAAGATCTCACCTTGCTCCAACTGGCATGATTTGGCCATAAGATTAGATTTATAAAATTTGCATTTTTCAGAACCATCAATGATTTTCCTTTGTTTTAGTACTGCTAATTCCCAATTTGTATTTAAAAAAATACTGAAGGAGCGGTTTCACAAAACCAAAGAAATAACTCCGATCAATCACAAAGGACGCGAGTTAATTGCGCAATAAACCAAACATATTACAAAACAATTAAATGTAGCCGACGGCGGTGGCGGAAAATTGCGCTTTGGTTGTACCTTTCATTAGTTGAGAAAGTGATGCGAATTTTGCTAACCAATCAAAGAGCGAGGTGAAGAAAAACAAAGGTAAATTACTTTCGACACTAAACATAAGACTGCTCTATCTTCAAATTCAAGTTATTGTTCTCTGCGAAGCTGCAGGAATAATTGGAGACAACGAAAACACGCACAATTTCTCGTTTGAAGGTAAGCCTGAGATACACTATTCTTCCTTTCTCGATTTTCAAACCTGTAATAAAACTGGTATACAGATGTACGTCTTTAAACGTAGAAATAAAATATCGATACTGTAAGACGAGAGGTACCGCTCTCGTCGACATTCAAAAGAGGAGAAAAAGAGACTAAAACGGGGGTGGAAGAAAATGCTTCAGGAGGAGCGAAAAAGGAAAAGACGAAATGCAAAGAAAGGAAAGTCAGCTGAGATTGACCTGCCCGATGTGCGGCAGAACGAGATTGATGGGCCTGTGATGATGATCTCGAGTGCGGGAAATTCCTGAATTACTTTTCAAAGTTAAAAAGTGACTTAGAATTTCTAAAAGATGAGGTGGTTGGCGCAGTTAAAAAGAGTGAAATGATGGTGGCAATCTGGAATTATATCTCATAAGGATTCCCAATTGCATAACGTGCCGATAAACAACTATTGAAATCGTAAAGAAAAATTCAATGCACATTAATTTGGCTAGCCTGACATACGTATGGTCTCTGATGAGTCCCTTGGCAGGGATGAAACATACATATGTCAGGCTAGAAAACATAAGGCTTGTGGGATGTGGCTGGAGATACAAGGATAGCTTATAAATTAATGTGATCTGGTGAGCCGTTAATATTCATTGAATTATTCTTTACAATTTCAATAGTTTATAGACACGTTATGCAACTGAAAATCCTTATGAGATATAAGGCCAGATTGCCACCATCATTTGATTGCTCGCGGGACCTCAAACGCGATGTTTAACAAGTTGGCTACACGGAAAGGTCTCTGATCAGTCCTTTGGCAGGGATGAAACATACGTATATAAGGCTAGGCACGTTAGTAATGCTCATTTTACCAGCTAAATGTTGCCAAAGGTTATATAAACTACTTCAATTGAACCTTGTACCAATTGCAAATTTTTAAATGATGTTTGTCAGGCGTGCAAGGACTTAAGGGATAAAATGTGTTAATATAAGTAGTAAATTTCTTAATGCGGAGAGATTAAAGTTGGTCGTATATATGGCAAGTATTAGTAGCTACGCTCTGCTTCAAAATCCTCAGCGATTAAGGTCCTCAATTGCCACGACGACAAACATTCACGGGAATAAAGTAAAATTTACTTGAATATATATATGGGTGTACGAGGTGTGACAAAATACTGGTAACAGTTGGAAACTTGCTGATGCAGTTGCTTTTCGTGTCCATTTCCTTCTTTTAGTATCAAAAACATCTATATTGAGCACGCTTTTCTTACGTAGACTTTTTGTTTTGTATGGTTTAGATAAATTATTTTTGGATATGATTAATTGTCAAGAAGATAAAGTAGTTGGCGCAGTTAGAAAGAGTCAAATGATGGTGGCAATCTGGAATTATATCTCATGAGGATTCCCAATTGCATAACGTGCCGATAAACAACTATTGAACTCGTAAAGAATAATTCAATGCATATTAACTTGGCTAGACTGACACACGTATGGTCTCTGGTGATTCCCTTGGCAGGGATGAAACATACATCTGTCAGGCTAGAAAACATAAAGCTTGTGGGATGTGGCTGGAGTGACAAGGATACCTCATATATTAATGTTATCTGGTAAGCCGTTAATATACATTGAATTATTCTTTACACTTTCAATAGTTTATAGACACGTTATGCAATGGGGAATTCTTATGAGATATAAGGCCAGATTGCCACCATCATTTGATTTCTGGCAGGGCTTCAAACGCGATGTTTAACGAGTTGGCTATACCTAAAGGTCTCTGATGAGTCCCTTGGCAGGGATAAAACATGAAACGATTCCGATTGAACCTTGTTTCAATTGTAAATTTTTAAATAGTGTTTGTCAGGCGTGCAATGACTTAAGGGATAAAATGTGTTAATGTAAATGTTAAATTTCTTAATGCAGAAAAATTAAAGGTGGTCGTATATATGGCAAGTATTAGTGGCTACGCTCTTCTTCAAAAATCCTTAACGATTAAGGTCCTCAATTGCCACGACGAGAATAATTTAGGGGAATAATTTAAAAATTAACTTGAATATATATGTGTGTGTACGGGTTGTGGCATAATACTGGTAACAGTTGGAAACTTGCTGATGCAGTTGCTTTTTGTGTTCATTTCCTTCTTTTAGTATTTAAAACATCTATATTGAGCACGCTTTTCTTACGTAGACTTTTTGTTTTGTATGGTTTACATAAATTATTTTCGGATATGAATAAAAATGATTAATTGTCTGTAAAACGTTCTGCTTAACCAGCTAAATGCTGCGCTTAAAGATGAATACAGTTTTGAAATAAAAGTTGTTTTGCTTGTGAATTTTCAATTGATGCTTTATGAGGCGTAAAACTTCTGCGAGAAAAAGATGTGAATAAAGATACTTATTTGATTAAAGAGAAGGGAATCAAAGTGTACTCTGCTCGTATTATGGCTAATGTGTTTGAATAGAACATGTTTAACATAACTATTATTAAATACAAATTAAATAGAATCGGCAGCCGCGCTTTCCCTTACTGACAGTGCTTAGTCTGATGTGAGACATCCAAGGGAGTAACGAGAACACTCAATATAGTTTTACCCACATTTGTCAATAAATTCTATTTAATCTGTAAGAAAAGTGAGAAAAGGTCTATTATCAGTTTGCTCTGCGCGCGTATTAATGGCGTCTCTGATCGAATCAAGGTGACGCTAAAATCGTTTAATTATAATAAAAACAGGCAGCACTTAGATTTCGTCTGGTCAGTTCTGTTGTATGACTGTTCGATTTTATCGAGAATTTCTGTTTTGGATTGAGCAAAATGCCAGATTTGCAATGATTTTGAAGCTGCACGCCCAGAAAAGTGGCGCTATTTGAGTGCTCTATACTCTCACAAGGCACGTTCGATTTTATTGAAAACTGGATACGTGTGCTAAATACTGTAATAATTGTAGCGGAATCAATATTTTTTATCAGCGTCATAATGACAAACTTTGATATAAAACCTTTTTACAAGTTGCATTCGCTACGAAGAAAAACCTGAAACTTAAAATGAACTGTTGCTTTCTATTCTATTCTGTTTTAAATAATTTACGCTGGATGTTAATTTGGACGGCCTAGGTCACTTTAAACTTGGCTGATCAACGATTCCCAAATTTGGGGAAGGCTGCAAACACTCAAACTCTTTCTTATTTAGTGAGTGATTTACTGGTTCCTCCGCTTTTTTGTTTAGAATCACAAGCTTTTCAAAGGAGCAAACAAAGAGAGTTTACAGTTAAATTTAATTCATTCAAGCATATGTAATTGTTCTTAAAAGTGAATGTAAGATTGACCAATAATATTTTAGTATTATACAGAAATTTCAGCTAAAATGCTTTAATATAAAGAAGAAAGGAAGCCTGATGAACACCACCTTTTTTATTATTTTTGGATACACGAAGATCACAGCTGGAAATTTCTTATTTCGATTGTCTGAAAGTTGCAGGTACATGAAGGAATACATTTTTCTCTTCGTGTTGTGTTGTCATGACAAAAGTTGAGACATAATGCCAAGGAAATCAGCTTTGACTATCCGATAGAAAGGCATGGCATGTTTTGACCATAAGATTAGATTTATAAAATTTGCATCCTTTAGAACCATCAATGATTTTCCGTTTTCTTAGGTCTGCTAATTCCCAATTTGTGTTTAAGAAAATACTGAAGGAGCGGTTTAACAAAACCAAAGAAATTACTCTGATTAATTACAAAGGACGCGAATTAACAGCGCAATAAACCAAACATATTACAAAACAATTAAGTGTAGCCGACGGCAATAGCGGAAAATTGCGCTTTGATTGTACTTCTCATTAGTTGAGAAAGTAATCTGTTGGGTGTGGGACAACTGGACCGTGTTTCCCGGCTTGGTACCGTGGAAATATTAAGGCAGGAAACAAGGAAATGAAAAGAAGGAATGGCATTTCGAAAGAGTGTCAAAGATGTAAGCTTGAGGTGCTTCACGAGGCTAGTGTATTGTATAGCCTCGGCGATCATGCTGGGCTTCCTTTTCTTTTGGGCATTTGCACTGAACAGGAACCATACTGTTTAGTCTTTCAATTTCACAGCCATGGAGAGGAAAGCCTTACCCTTCACAAGGGAATCAGAGGCGAAGACTACTAAAGAAAACAGAAACCGTTGGAGTATTTCAATGAGTTATTTGTAGTACTCTGGAATGTATCCCCGGCAAAGGGTTTCTGCATAACAACTTGAAATCTGACAACGTGTTACTTGAGCCAAAAGACGATGGACATCGTCCGATCATCATCGACTTTGGAAAAAAGCGAGCCAATAAAGGAACAGAAGGAATACAAGCGAAGCTATGGTGCTGAGTACATTGCACCATAAGTCAAGAAAGGATACAAGCAAAGCCGGGCAAGCGATGTCCTTTCGTTTGGAAAAATGCTAGAAAGAGCAGTTCATGGCAGAAGTTTCGAAAGTTTATTTTTAAACGTTATTTGCAAGGCAAATGCGTTTTCTCCCGCGCTCAGGCCTTCCCTTTCTATTTTTTCTATTCAACTAGCAAATGTACTCTGAGTATCGCTGGTGATTCGTAACATTTCCGTTAAACTCTTCAGAACGTTTCTATCGTACAGATAAAACCAGCAGAAACATTAAGGTACAACACTTTAAAAAAAAAATTCAGTCACTAGTTTGGGTTGAAATACTGAATTATTTAATAAACAGCCTCATCATTGTACAAATAACCTTTGATCATGTTCGGCAGTATCCTGCAGATGTGGTCTGTGTTAGCTACGATAGTTGGTCATATTAAATTTCGCAAAAACTGTCAAGTAATGAAGTGTGACTGATAGCTAACATTGATTTAAGCAAGCCACGGGAGATTCGTAATGCTTCTTCCATCAACACTTTCTATTGTCCTCAATTTTTACTGGGCATTTAAATCGGTCATTTCAAATGACCTAACTCTAAGTAACTAAGGCTTGCGGGATCAAGTAGGAAAGTAAAACATTTATTTATTAGAAATCTGCATTTAACTCTTTTAAAGGTCACTTCCAGAACGCTTCTTACAGCGCTGTTATTAAATAAGGCGAAATTAATTTGATTTGAGCATCTAAGTCTCTACACTCTTTTAGTCATTATTCATCTATTTATTCATTCAATAACAAAATATATTTGTTCGTGATTTACTCATTTGCGTTATTATGTTATGGTTATCAAACCTGCAAGCGTAAATGGTCGATACGTCAAGCTTAACTCCGCCCCTGTGTGTTTTGACACTAAATTCAGCCAGTTTGGCTCGTTCAAAGCTTCAGCTGGCGGCAATCTAATGAAGGTTAAGCTTGTTCATCTGTATGGCTATGTTTCCTGCTTGGATGGCCATGATAACTATTGGTCTTACTGGGGCTGCGACTATTACTTGATAAAAGGACACGCGGATTATGCCGACGTCTCTCTGACAACCGCCGCGGACAATATCCTTCAATTTCCTTTCAAGCAAGATTGGTAGAAATGATAAATGGACTCTGATCTCCGGATAGAGTTCGCGTTCTCCTCAGCTTGTCATGTCGATTTATGACACCCCTCTGACGGTGGCCGCTGGTCAAGAACTGCGAGTGTAGTATACTCAGGATTTGATTAATGGCCCCGAAAGCGACAATGCGGAAGAGTCTCTGCTGATGTTTGTTAGCCATTTCATGTAACGCCCAAACCTCGGCCTCCTTTGATTGTGTATGCCAAATTTAGCTGTAATACTAGAAAAGGAGAGGAATAAAAGAAAAAAGCGAAAAGAGATATGAATATGTGAATGATCATAGCAGTTATGAACACTACTTAAGCAGTGGTGAAAGGAAAGTAAAACCTGAAAAAAAATTTAGGCTTCTACGTGAGCCAGGGCAGCGCCCTACCACATGGGCCAAAAAGCCAACTGGAAGCTGGTCATTTTGATGGTTCGTAATATACCCGTGAGTGATGAACAAATGACTATGAATGTATAAAAATCATATATTTCAGCTGCGGATTAATGGATGAATATGTGAGCGATCATCGCAGTTATGAACACTACTTAACCCTTAAGCAGTAGTAAAAATAAAGCCTAAAATAAAATTCTGCAATGCTCATTAACATATTCATTCTTTAATCGCAAAGTTCAAATATATGATTTGCACACATTCAAGCGCACCACGTGAGAGGCGTGCGCGCGCGCAGATCTCTGGATATTTCATAAAGAAAATAAAGTAAAAACAATGAAATATGTGTGATTCAATTCATATTTGATAAAATGCCCTACGATACAAATTTAATATTCTTTAAAATTTGATCAAAATCGTACCAGACTGTAATACAGTATTGTGTTGGAAAAGAAATCTTACGCTTTGGCTCTTAATTATATTGATACCGATATTGTCGTTTAGAAGTTTAAGTCCATGCTCAACAATTCTGAAGAGAAACAAAGGATATTGATTTTATGAACTACTAAGTTATTTCCGTTATCGGCGGCCATATTCGGAAAATTGTTTTTACTAGTACATTGTTCTGTCGAGTTCTATAAAGCAAGAGATTTTTTTGTTTGTTTGTTATTTTTTTGTCTTACCTGCCATTTAAGCACCCTTTTCATCTGAATTTCATTCACGAAAGCATTTCGTTTTTTGTTGTTGTAGCGAGCATGGTTCTATCCATAGCACTGCCTCCATATAATCTCAAAGCAAAATTTTAGTCCTTTTGGTCAGAGAAAATTATCAAAAGTACGGTCTGTAGGCAATACGCAGGCTCAGTTAACTGAAATTGTATAATTCTCGATGAACTGAATATTTTCCATATCCAGATAATAACATTTTCGTTCGTTACAACATTTTTTTTACTAAGTTCTAACATTACGCAAATTTCTCTTCACATCTGCCGTATACAGTAAGTACGGTTAGCGATTTGACTGCCAAAAAAGGGGGTTTGAACATTTTATGACCCATGATAGGATTTTAGGAACTACAGCCATCATCAACGTAACCGTTTCCCCGTAGCCAAAGAAAAAAAGCTTCGCATGTTCCCCTCTAAACGGTTTACTTCTGATCATTAGTACAAAACGTACAAAAACAAACTGAATCACACCTTGCGTTTGGCTAAGCGTTTGTATCATGAGAAGAAATTGCTAGATGTTTAATCAAATACCCATGCCACTTGGAAAATTGTAAATAAAGTCTTAAATAGAAAAAAGTTAAAGTCTCAAGTAAATACAGTGTTTAGATCAGATGATCTAGAAATCGCTGATCCGGCAGAAATCGCTAATAGGTTTTCCAGTTACTTCTCCAGTATTGGTCCTAACCTTGCAAAAGAAATTCAGTCTCCTCCGCGGTGTTCGCATAAAGACTTTCTATCCGGATCCTTCCGAGAATCAATCTTCTTTAACCCAACAACAAAAGATGAAATTATCACCATTGCTCAATCTTTTGCCTCCGGAAAGGCCGCTGGCTATGATAGTATCCCAATGTTTATAATTAAAGAATCCGTCCAGATTATTTCAGAGTCTCTGACTCACATTATGAATTTGTCAATTGCTTATGGTATTGTTCCAGATCAAATGAAAATAGCTCGTGTAGTACCCCTGTTTAAAGCTGACGACCCATCATTTTTCATCAACTATAGGCGTATTTCAATTCTAACTAGTTTTTCCAAATTTCTTGAGAGAATCATCTTCAGTCGGATACTTGCTTATTTGACTAATTTACATATTCTCTATGATAATCAGTTCTGTTTTAGGAAAAATCACTCTACCGTTCTTGCTTTGATTAATTTGCACGATAAAATTTCGTCTGCTTTGGATAATGGTGAATTAGCGGTTGGCGTCTTTTTAGATCTCTCTAAAGCATTTGACACTGTTAATCATTCTATCTTATTCAATAAACTTGAACACTACGACATACGTGGCTTGGCCCTGAAATGGATAAAGAGCTATTTTTCAAATAGACTTCAATTTGTTGAATACAACGGTCATGTTTCTTCACGTACCAATATTTCGTGTGGTGTTCCACAAGGTTCTATTTGAGGACCTTTATGTTTTCTACTTTACATAAACGATATAAAGAATGCATCTACATTATTACAATTGATCTTATTTGCCGATGATACCAACGTTTTTTTTGTCTCATAAGGATGCAGATTGCTTGGCTAACATTCTGAATACTGAACTAAATAAGTTGTCAATTTGGTTCAGAGTTAACAAGCTCTCATTAAACCTAAAAAAAACTAAACTAATTTTTATTTAACGTACAAGTCATGATATTCAGCTTTTAATAAATGACCATAAACTTGATCAGGTAAAAGAAACAGTTCTCTTGGGAGTAATCCGAGATGAAAAGTTAAATTGGAAGTCCGAAATCTCACATGTGGCCAACAAAGTCTCTAAGTCTATTGGAACAATTCGCAAATCTAGTCTCTACCTGTCGACAAAATCTTTACGAACATTATATTTTTCATTAGTCTATCCATACCTTTTTTACTGCAACTTACTTTGGGCCTCTACTTACAGAACTAACCTTGTTCGTCTTGTAATGCTACAGAAACGAGTGGTGAGAACTATAGCTAAAACCAATTCTATGCACATACTGATCCAATCTTTAAAAATCTTGGTATTTAAAAATTTGTTGACATACACCTATTACAACTAGGTTTATTCATGTACTCCTTTCAAAACCGTACTCTTCCTTTAAAATTCGATTGTAAATTTACCTTACAGAGCCAAATTCATTCGTATCATACAAGAAACTCTCATTCATATCGTTTGCCTTTTTGTCGGACTAATATCAAACAATTTTCCGTTTTTTACCAAGGACCAAAATTTTATAACTCCTTAAATTCTGAGATCGTCAACTCGTCCTCTCCTGTTTCCTTTAAGGAAGCACTTAAGGCGTTTATTTGTAATAACTATTAGTAGTTTTAGATATAATGTGATTAAGTATTAACTTTATTTGCAGCTTGTAACCTGTTGTAATTGTATCCGTCGTCATGTTCTTTTTTCAAAATTTCATCTTGGAAAACAATAACTGAGGAGGCCTAATTAACATAAGCTTCATAGTTTCCTTTAGGTCTCCTCGCCATTGTAACTTCTATCCATTTTATCTTTTTTGTTTTCCTTATAATAATGCTATTTATGGTTTGGCAAATAAATAAATAAATCGCATTTGGCCGATGAATCACTTGCAAGCGTATTTTCAAAGTTTTCAAAATTGCCCAAGTTGCATAGCCTCAATATTAGGCGAGTCCTCTCAGAAGAAGCCATTCTTAAATCGATGACTGCTGAGCGGTTTGCCAGAGGAAGGGTTTAGGGCGCCATTGAAGTGTTGATGCCTTTCCTTTGCGTATAATTAAATGGAAGGTGCATTCACGTTAAGTTTTCAAGCCAGCCACAGTTAAACATAAAATTAAGAGTGTTTTTTTTAAATAGAACAAAATAATAATAATAATAATAATAATAATGATGATGATGATAATGATAATAACTGCGATGATCATTCACATCTTTAATAATAATAACAATAATAATTATAATAATAATATTAATAATAATAATAAAAGACCCCTTAAAAATGTCATGAGGGACAGAAAACTTATCACCCACGAACACGCATTGATGTTGTGTTAAAGCAGCAGAATTTGCAGTCTTTTGAATGGACCTTAGGAGCACCCAAAATAGACTGCGAGTAGTCTCTAATTTGGGCGATAGATTGTGGGGTGGGCGAAAGACACGCGCGCGCGCGAAGTTGCGAGGAGACGCGACAAGAATAAAGCGCCATTCTGGCGCTCCCCTCGCGTCGCGTTTCCTCGCAACTTCGGTCGCGCGCGTGTCTTTCGCCCGCCCTACAGTCCATCGCCGAAATTAGAGACTACTCGCAGTCTACACCCAATATTGCATGTTGTAATTTCCTTCACAGAATACATGCACAAACACGTAAGGGAATATGGATATCTGATATCTGTCTGAAAACTAAATGCTCCTTTGGACTTACCCGGATTAGTTCCGTCTTAGAACTAAACCAATTATTCAATCAAGGCTTTAATACTATGCTCTCATCCTATGTTATACTATGACAGCCATTCAATAACCTCACAAAATACACTATATAATATATTCAGGCTTCTTAAACATCTTTAACGCTCGATCTTTCATTGGATTCTAGAAGTACAGGTAACACTTGACACGTAAACCTAGCTCTCATTTCTCTTATGGCTCTGACGTAGAGCATCCGAAGAAATAGTCAGCAGATGATAGGTACAACTCTTTTTGGTAAAACTTGGAAGTTATTTCCTAGATCCTTGGGAGAAGAGAGTAGAAATAGTATTGACTTTGGGCGTGTGAGGTTCACAATGCCAATTTAATAAGTCCATGCTCTCTGCACAATTTACCCACTAAAAAACTAGTGAGTAATGAGTCCATGCTGGAATCGTAATAACGGGCTTACTTAATACACTCTCATTCAGTCTCGTGCCGAGAACGGGTACTGTTAAGAGATTTTCAAGTATGGTCAAGGTTTTTCATCTTTATTTTTCACGGCTCGGCTTTTCGTGCGTTATCTAACTTTGGAGTGTTAGAAGGTCGCACCACATTAGAAGACAACGATCCATTACAAATTGGATTAAGTCAGTATATAAAGGCAGAATCAAGCAACCTCTTTAACCAGTGTTATGCTCACTATGAATAAAACCATGCAACATCAAACATTCCAAATAAAAATGATAAGCATTAAACGAACATGTCGACATAAAAGTGGGCACCATCAGTGTCGACTCGTGAGACGGTTTGCCTTTCTTTGGGTGTTGAACTAGACGAAAACACAACAAAACAAGTGTCTAGTGAGTAGCTTGGTCGTTAGTTTTTGTACTTAACTTATCAAGGGAAACAACTGTTGCAGAAACTTACATGAACTCTTAAAAAGTTAAATTGCAAACAATATAACCGTTTTTCTTGCTTAATAAACTTTTTCTTTACACCGAAGGAGTTAAAATGTAGACCACACAAAGAAAAATGACTGATTGCCGCATTTGCCTTTTTTGTTTGGAGGGACTCCTATGCATTGTAATTTTGATATTTAAAATAGCCAAATATCGCTTTAAATTTTCGCAATAACTAAAATTAATTCACTTTATTTTCTGAAAGGACTCAAAACGAGATCGGTAGGCGACTTCAGAAAAAAAAAAACACCTCGGAAATTTGGAATATAGCTCAATTGCTGATATGTATTTAAACTTAAGTCACGATGGAGAGCTGCTTAAGCCAAGCTAGCTCGTGAGATAACCCTCCTTAAGACTATGCGCAAGTCTGGGAAAAAGGAAAAAAATACCTTATTTGTGAAAAGCAAAGAAAAAGTATAAAATAATGTTGGAGTACAATAAAGAACGAAGTAGTATAGTTTTGCAAGTTGCTAAATGTGTAATTTTTCCCTTTCAGATCTGTTGTTTCCACCGTTTATGTTCTTCACTATGAAGACTGTTGCCATTGTTTTGACAATTTGGTTTGTCGTTGGGAGATCAGAAGCTGGTCCCTTGCAACGTGAGTGACAATACCTCAGTCTTCTGACCATAAACTAACAAAGAAGTTTATCTGAGGGAGTGCCATTTAATTAATAAGAGGAGGCGGAAGTTAGTATCATTTGGACAAAAGGCCCATGCAAAGCATCATTGTTGGCGTTTGAACACTGTGTTAGTGTTGATGTTATTTTTGGAAGGTGAAACAAAAACAACCCGGAGTTAAAGCAACCCAAAACGATATCTAAACGGGCCTAACATGTAGGACCCTGCAAAACGTTTGAATGTTTTTGGCCCACAATGATAGCAGCGTTTTCACCGACCTTAAGAATTAGGTATTTTGGCTAAGAATCGGGTTAATGCAAAGCACTGTATAATAGGGTCTTGAATATTATGTTTGGTGGATGGATGGATGGATGGATGGACGGGTGGATGGATGGATGGATGGCTGGCTGGATGGGTGGCTGGATGGATGGATGGATGGATGGACGGAAGGACGGACTGTTGGATGGATGGATGGATGAATTAATTGATGTTTATTTTTTCAAACGGACATTTAATAGGGGACGTTCTTAAGCAGTTTTTCCTTTCGTTTTTGATGGATGCATTTTACGATATTATAAAAGATTTTTTATCACTCTGTTTAAGCCATGGTTTAAAGAATTAGGCGCAGCACATTGGGAACGTTGATGGAGACTGCAATTGTAATGCACTGTCTTTTTTTTCTTTTGTCTTTTGTTTGTTTATTTGCTTTAATTTCAGAATTGAAGGCACAAATTAGTGAATCGACAAAGGAAGGGAGAGCCCTGGCGCAGAACCAGTCTGATGCAGGTTGGGTGTTTGGCTGAGAAAAAAAAACATGAAAACATGTCTTTACAAAATACTCACCATAGTCAAAAACAAATAAACCACTCTACTGGGTTATTGTCTTTTACCGGTTATTGGCAAATACCTCCAGCCGCCAGAAATTTACTGATGTCGTTAAAGCAAGTGGCTAATCAAATCATCCACAATAACAATAAAATATTTTTTGCTGGAATTTACCGGCTGACATTCCTCCAACTAACTTTGGAGATTGTTAGCATTATTACGCCACTTTATCTGTTTCAAGCAATCGGAATCAGAGATAATTTGGGGATGAACGATAACCACAAGTTTTTATCCTTGGAAAGGTAAAACTGCATTAACTCTTTGACGTTAGTACCTTTTTCTAGCGATAGCAAGCATTACATTGCGTAATAAAACAGTACTTTACAACCCATTTTGCATGCATCATTGTTATTTCCAGCGTGGCTCGCTGATTATTCACCCATACAAGAATATTGGTTAATTATGCAATTGATTCCCTACTTTTCGTCATTTTTGCCCAAACATACAGATCCAAACGCCCCCTGGGTCAAACAGAATTCGAACCCAGTGTGCTTTGGCGCTAAAGGGTCCCAGTTTGGTTCATTCACAGCTTCTCAAAGCGGCAATCTAATGAAGATAAAGCTGGTTCATCTGTACGGCTACATTAACTGTGCTGGTACCAAGTCCGAATTCTGGTCTTACTGGGGATGTGGCTATTATGTCCATCGTGGAGTCGCGGATTGGACTATTATCTCCGTGACAGATGGAGCCAACACCGAACTTTTCCCGCCAAGCCAGATCAGTAGAGGCCAGTTACACTGGGCCCTGATTCCCGGATACAGCTCGCGTACACCTGAGCTTGTCATGTCGACTTATGACGCCCCTGTAGCGGTGACCGTTGGCCAACAGCTTCGTGTGTGGTACAGCGAGGATTTGTTCAACCAATCGGAAGAAGACAACTATGGCAGGGTCTGCGCTGATGTTTACGGTTACTTTATGTGACAGAAATGAACATCAAGTATACTCACGTGCATTTCCCTTTATTTAGCGAGATTGATGTGTCAAAAGGGAAAATAAAGTAGAAAGCAGAGAAAAAAACATTTTGGCCTCATTATTGTCCTAGCTTTCTCAAGTTGCGAATGAAATGCAACCCTTTTAAGACAAAAGGTCTTTTCATTCAAAACATTTCAAAGGCACGCATACCCGCCCTGAAATAGACATTTTATTATCCGTTTAACATGCCAACAACCTTGAAAATATGAGACTTATACTCTGGTATATAACTTTACCACCTGCAGATCGTGTCATTTAACGAGAATTTACTATCTTTTTTATTTCTTTTTTTTTTTGTGGTTTGTTTCCAGAGAAATACCATCTAAATCTTCACCAATATGATTAAAGCTCATGACCTAGACAAACAAATTCTCCAGTGCCGCTCCGAACTGTTCAAAATCTGTTCAGCTGTTTTGGTTAATTCTATCCGCGCCAAAATCCAGGAACTTAATTCTAAACTTTTAACCACTTACACCAAATTAAGAGCCAAAAACTTGAACACTTAATAGGTCCTAAAATTACCAATCAAACGTCATTCGATAACCATAATACCGTAGTTACCATTCCACAAAAACTTCCGTTAACTGACTCAGAGAAATCTGTTCTCAGTAAGGGCCTTAATTTTGTTCCAATTACTAAACGCACCAACGAATTTTCAGTTAAACAAGATGTCGAAAAATTCCTTCGCCGCATTCAGTTAAAAGCTTTTTTCCACGACAAAGAAGACGATTCTAACACCTCTGACAAAGATATTTTTGAAACACTTCGTGTTCGCAAATCAAAATGGACTCAACCAGAGGACCACTTCGCCTCTGTAGATTTTTTCATCAAAAAATGCCGTCGTGACGATCAAAAACGAAAATTCAATTGTGACACTAAATTTTCCAACCTTTCTTCGGAAGAGTGGGCGGCGCTCAAAAATCTTAGCAAGCGTAAAGATGTAATTGTCAAATCGGCCGACAAAGGCGGCGCGGTAGTTGTTTGGCGGTCCGACCTTTACAAAGAAGAAGCTTTGCGGCAACTTTCTGACACCTCCTTTTATGCTAAAGTCGATAAGGATCTCACTTCCACCAACCAAAAAATTGTCAAAGACACGATTCAGGACCTAATAGTCAAACAAGAATTGCCGGCTACCGCTACTAATCTCATCATCACTACTCCGAGAACCTCGTGTATTTACTTTTTACCCAAAATCCAAAAACCTAACAACCCGGGTCGACCTATCGTTTCTGCCTGTAGTTGCCCTACCGAACTCATTTCTAGCTATTTAGACAAGATTATGGCGCCCATCGTCAAATCTTTGCCACCTTACATTAAAGACAGTCAACACGCACTTGAAATTTTCCGCGATTTCAATTTCACCGGCGAAGACAAACTAATTTTCACTATGGGTATTACATCTCTATACACTGTCATTCCTAACGGCGAAGGTCTTCAAGCACTTAAGTATTTTTTCGATCAACGCACCGTCAAGGAACCTAGCTCGGAAACGCTACTCCGCCTAGCTGAACTAGTTTTAACACTTACCTGTTTTTCTTTCGCTGACAACTATTACAAGCAAATTAATGGTGTAGCGATGGGCACAAAAATGGGACCTAGCTACGCCAATCTTTTTGTAGGGTAGCAAATGGTGGAATA